>SZWC01002638.1:71638-139716 GCA_023375785.1 Penium margaritaceum
AAAAAAAAAAAAAAAAACAAGGGACACCAAACCATGGCTGGTAGCCCCGGTGGGGAGGAGTCCTCCTCTGTTGGGGGGACTCCCAGCCCCCCTTTCTTGCAACGACTGCAGTAGTAGCAGCAACAGGAGTAGTAGTAGCAACAGCACCAGCAGCAGAAGCAGCCCACTGGTGTCGTTGGCGGTAACCCTAACCCCCTTGCTACTCTTCAGCAATAGCTCGTCGCCTTGACGCAACAGCTTGCAGCGCTACAGCCATTAGCCTCCCAGACTGCCACCAGTGCACCACCGTCGTTCATCCCTCCAGGGCACGCCAGCCCAGTTGTGTTTGCTACCACAGATTACGTGGCACAACAGCAGACTCAGCGCCAGTGGTAGACAGTGACCTCCGTCCTTGGCCCCACTCTGGGCGCCGGCCACAGGCAGAAGGACTTCGAGACCCCGCCACCGCCGCTTCAGGCCGGCGAGCAGTTCCGGAGCTGGGAGCTCAGCTTTCGGATCTGGGCGCAAGGGGAGGGCCTGTGGGCATAGTACACCCTCCCTTATGACCCCACCTATGCCGACCAGCTGTATGACGCTGGTCACACCGTCCGTGCCCTCATCCCGGTCACCCCTCCAGCTTCCCGCCTGGCCCTAGAGCCCTTCCTCGGCGACTTCACCGCTGGCGCCGTCCTAGACCCCGCAGCCGCATGGCACGTCCTCTCCCGGCCCCAGCGCCTGTCCAACGACACTGAGATGAGACGTATGCTCGAGGAGTTCAACTCCCTGCACATGGGGGAGACCGGGACGGTCACTACCTACTGGCAGCGGGCGGAGGACATCCTTCGTCATCTCGGCAAATCTGCCCCACCCCTTCTGTCCGCGCTCCTCACCATCAAGCGCGGCACCACCAGCGTGTACTCGGACGACTTCGTGCACTACCCCAGGACGTCCTCTCCATCATGGCGGCCCAAGGCACCCTCATGCCCTGGGCTTACGAGCTCTTCCTCCGCATTGAGGAAGCTCATCTAGAGTCCCAGCTCCATCGCACGGAGGATCTTGCATCCCTTGCCGTCGCCTCCCCTGCCGTCGCCTCCGTGGTCGTCGCTTCCCCCGCCGCAGCTACCTCATCGTCTTCAGGGAAGAAGAAGAAGAGCCAGAACAAGAAAGGCTTGGGTCCGTCGCAACAGCAGCAACAGCAGCCGTCGGCCGGGTCCAGCGGTGGTGGCTCGATCTGCCACAACTGTGGGCAGCCCGGACACGGGTGGTACACGTGCCCTCTCCCGACGGACGAGGCGCGTGTCATCGCCACCATGCGTCACCAGCGGGAGCGCCGTCCCGCCTCTGCCGTCGTCGCTGCCGCTGGCCCTGACACTTCGACCTTGTCCAGCAGCTCCGCCACTCTGACAGCTCCGCCACTCCGACAGATCCGCCAGTCCCGCAGACACCCGCGCCGCAGTAGTACTATCCACAGCCGTCGGCGCCTCCATTCCCATCACCGGCGCTGTCCCTCCCTTACCCGGGCTCCGGTGCCGTCACTCCACACTCGGTCTACACTCACGGCCCATCCTCCCGTGAGCATTAGCTGGAGCAGTTCATCGCGCTCCAGCTCGGCCTGACACGCCCTCCTCCCTAGGGAAGTGTGAGTGGCATCACCTCCTGCTCTCCTGCCCCGCCTTGCATGACTGAGACTGAACTCCGGTCGTGTCCCGTTTCCTCGTCTGTCTCCTCGTCTCCCGTGGTCTCTTCTACACCTTCCTATGACGACGTTGCGTGGCTTGACGATTGGCAGTCTCGGTTCGCGCCTCCTTCCATCGCGTCCGCGTCCCTTACTTGCTGCCATGTGATCGTTAGCGATCTGGCGACCCCGTCCAAGACCCCGCTGACACCTGGATCATCGAATCCGGGGCCACGCATTACATGACGGCCTCTCGTGGGGCCTTCATTATGCTCGGTCCTGTAGGCGATGTCTCCGGTGTCCGGACGAGCTCCGGATAGATGTTGCCTGTCCGTGGTGTTGGCGTTGTTCGTTTCCGTGGTCCTGCCGGTGACGTCTTTCTAACCGATGTCCTCTTCATCCCTGGTCTCGAGCTCAGCCTCCTGTCCGTTACTTCACTTGACAGCATGAGTATGGAAGATGTGCACTCGCGTGGTATTGGCACTATGTCGCTGCGTCCGTCTGGTCTCGTCGTACTGCACGCCACCGCCCGTGGCAACCTGTGACATGTGCCCCGTCTCTCCTCCTCCCCTTCCGTCTCCTCCCCGTCGGCCGCCATATGCCATGTATTTGTAACCAGCATACTTTCTCCTTCACACACTCGCCTCTTGCACCGCCGCCTTTGCCACGTCTACTCTACCGCCGTAGACAGCATGCTCTGCACCCAGCCGGCCAAGGGCCTTGACCCGGAGACTTTCCCCCTTGTGTGCCCTACTGAGTGCATTGATTGCACTCAGGGGAAGATGCACCGGTCCACGTACCCTTTTTCTTCCTCCCGTGCGTTTGCCCCTCTTGACCTTGTCCATTCGGAGGTCATGGGCCCTCTCCCCACTGAGTCCGTCAGCGAGCACGGCCGCTATGTCCTCACCCTTACTGACGACTACTCTCGCTACCGCTGGGTCTTCTGCCTTCGGCAGAAGAGCGATGTCGCCCGCACCATTCAGCACTGGCTGGTCGTTGCGGAGCGCGAGTGTGGTTGCTCTCTTCTCCGCTTTCGCTCCGATCGTGGTGGTGAGTACATGGGTGAGGCCACGACCTTTCTCGCCTCACGCGGCATCCACCATGAGACTTCCGCTCCCTACATGCCCGTCCAGAATAGTGTCTCCGAATGGTGGAACCGTACCATGGCCGACGCCGTCCGCACCCTGCGGGTCGAGTCCGGTCTCTCCGATGGCTTCTACTTTTAAGCCATGGCCTACATGACCTGGGTTTGGAACCAGAATCCCCACGGTCCCCTTCCCCGCCAGTCCACGCCTTACCAACATTGGTGCGGTCAGCGCGCTGACCTCCGCCCGGCTCGCGTCTGGGGCTGCGTGGCCGTGGTGTGGCTACTCGTCCCACAGCAGGGCGGCAAGCTTACCCCCCGCGGACGTCCGTGCACTTTCCTCGGTATCTCTCATCAGTCCAAGGCCTGGCGCTTCTGGGATCCCTCCCGGCACTGCATTGTCGAGTCCCGGGATGCCCTCTTCTTTGAGGACCTGTTTCCTCGCGATCTCATTCGCTCCGTGACGTCCGTGTCTATCCCGTCGCGTGGGGGAGTGAGTTCATCCTCCGTCCTGTCGCTTCCGGGTAACACATCCCCCAGTCCCTGTGAACCGGCAGTCCCAGTTGCGTCCGCTGGTCCCTCCGGGCCAACAGCCCTAGTCGCGTCCGTTGGTCCCTCTGAGCCGGTAGCCCCAGTCGTGTCCACTGGTCCCCTTGAGCCGGCAGCACTAGTGGCGTCTGCCAGCCCCTCCGGGCCCACGGCCCCAGTCGTGTGTGCTGGTCTCTCCGAGCCGGCAACCCCAGACGCGTCCGCTAGCCCCTTTGGGCCGGCAGCCCCAGTCGTGTCCGCTGGCCCCTCCGGGCCAGCAGCCCCAGTCGCGCCCGCCAGTCCCTCTGGGCCAGCAGCCCCACTCGCGTCCGCTGGTCCCTTCGGGCCGGCATCCCCAGTCGCGTCCTCCGGTCTCTCAGGGCCGGCATCCCTTGTCGCGTCCGCTAGTCCCTCCGGACCGGTAGCTTCAATCGCGTCCGCTGGCCCATCCGGGCCACCTGTCCCGGTTGCATCCGCGGGCTCCTCCGGACCAGCAACCCCGTCTGCCTCCATTGGCCCGTCGGACTCACTGCCATCTCTTGCCCTGCCATGCTACACACGTGGCCCAGGCGGCAACCTCTGACCCTGACCGTCGGTGAGTGCGCAGACTGTCGCACCACGCTCCGTGGCGCCTCAACCCCCTTGGCTCCACGTGTCTCCTCCACTCCCACGGTCGTGAACGAGGACCCTGGCACCAAGGCCCTTGGCTTGACCACCTCGGCCATCATTGCAGACCTTCACCCGGGCTCCGAACTGGGCTATGTCATGCTTCATCACGAGCATCGACATGCAATCGTGGCTGCACTCGCGTGCATCCCACCAGGGACTCGGGATGCACACGCTCTCTCAGTCCGTTCCACATCACGCCCGGAGGACCCAGCCACCCTGTGCGAGGCACGAGCCTCTCCTGAGGCCGCACACTGGGACGCTGCCTGCACCGATGAGCTCGCTGCTATTCGACAGTACCATGTGTACGACATCGTCGACCTTCCTCTAGGTCGGAAGGCCATCGGCGCCAAGTGGATTTTTCGGCGCAGCTGGAAGCCTGACGGGTCCTTGGACAAGTACAAGGCCCGCCTTACGGCCAAGGGGTTTGCCCAGATTCGTGGGGTCGACTACGACCAGATCTGTGCCCCAGTTGGCCGGTTCTCCACTAGCCGGGCGCTCTTCAGCCTGGTCGCCCAACATGGGTGGGAGCTGTATCAGATGGATGTAAGCAACGCGTTTCTCCATGGCTCACTAGAGGTTGAAAAGCTTTACATGGTGCAGCCCCCAGGCTTCGACGACGGCACTGGGAGAGTCTAGCGACTGCGTAAGGCCCTCTATGGCCTGAAGCAGTCGCCTCGGTGCTGGAACCAAGAAATCAGCAGTACGATCCTTCATGGCGGGCTCCAGCGCAGCACTGCTGACCCCGCATTGTTTGTCTGTCCATGAGGCCAGACTTTCGCCGCTGTTCTGGTTTACGTCGACGATCTCCTCATTGTGTTGCCCCACACGGCTGCCATCCATTGTGTCAAGGACTTTCTCCACGATGCCTACCAAATGAAGGATCTCGGATCTGCCAGAGTCTTCCTGGGCATGGAGCTCGAGCATGAACGTTCCCAGGACATCCTGGCATCCACCAGGCCGCCTATGTGCAGACTCTGTCCACCCGCTTTGCGGAGGACGTGCCACTCGTACCGAGCGCATCCTCACCCATGTCACCTGATGGCCAAGTGAAACTGAAGAGTCCTGACCCAACTGTTGTGGGGGAGTCAGTTGACGTGACCATGTACCTGCGAGTCATCGGGTCACTGATGTTCCTGGCGACGACGACGCGCCTAGACATTGCGTTCGCCGTCAACGTCCTGGCCCAGTTTTCTCAGGGGCCGCGTCACATCCACTACGAGGCCGCGATCCGAGTACTGCGCTATGTCGTCTCGACTCCTCGGCGAGGTCTCATATTCCGCCGTCAGCCGTCTGTGGTTGCGGTGGGAAACACTGACAGTGACTAGGCCGGCAGTCCGGACGGTAAGAGTCGCACAGGCTGGATCTTTCTAATTGGTAGTACAGCTGCGTCCTGGCGCAGTGGCAAGCAGGGGTGCATTGTATGCAGTACTTCTGAGGTTGAGTACGTGGCTCTTGGCTCAGGTGCATGTGAGAGTGTGTGGCGACGTCGTTTGTTGTCCGAGTTATGTCAGCCTGTCGTATCCATCATGCTACACTGTGACAATGAGAGTGCCATGGCCATCGCCGACAATGACGATGTGCATCACACACGTACAAAGCACATCAATGTTGAGTATCACTACGTGCGTTCGTTGTTGCATGACGGCAGCATCAGCATCGTGTGGGTTGAGATAGCACGACAGTTGGCTAATTTCTTGACCAAGGCACTGAAGTGTGACTCATTCAAGAAGGCTGTGAGTTTGGTCGGCGTGCGTCCGTGAGTGACTTTCTTTGTCCCTGCCTGCATCTCTGCGTGGCCTGGGGGAGTCTGGTCGTTGACTGTGTCTCTGCCCGCACATGTGCACTACGCCTGTGAGGCATGGGGGAGTGTTGGTTTTCGCGCATCTCTCATTGTACTCTGTTGTTTCCTCCCGGCTTGTGTACATCGGTGTGCAGATGACTGACGGCGAGACTCGACGCTGCTGGAGTGTCGCTCGCTGGAGCCGACGCGTGTTGAGGTCCACGCACCGTCCGCTGGAGCCTCCTTCTTCCGGCGATGCGCTCAGCTCCATCGGCAGGCCTCCTCGGCGGTCGGGCCGCCGGCGGTCACTGCCACTGCAGGTGTTGTTTCCATGCATCCAGCTTTGTTTCTGGTTGTGGCATTGCGTCTGCATCGTCATGCTACGCCTAGGGTCCATGTCTCCTGCTGTGTGGCCCTACTTGGCGTCACTGACTGTCGTAGCCACTGCCCGGGTTCGGGCAGCCATAACTCTTTGCTGCTATTTTTCTAGCTGATTCTGACCGCACGACTGCGTTCGCAACGTCGGTATTATGATATGGTCCATTTTTCAGAAAAAACAAACGACGCCCGGGTTTTGGGCTGTTGGGCGTCTGGCAGGGCTCACCGAGAAAACCCTGCCTGTCAGAAAATAAGGCTAGGACTATTTTCTGATTGGCTGGTTAGCTGAGTAACAAGTTCTACACTAGTGAGGGGGAGCTAGAACTTGGAGGTGTCTCCCATTGTTGCTCATTCTTCATTCCTAATCAGTCACTTTCAGTTTTCAGCTGCTTTCTGGTGCTAACACTGGAGCGCGCGTTTCTGAGTAACAAACCCAGAGCTTCCAGACTTAGACTCTAGAGCAGTAGACTAAGGGGGCAGCTGACTTAAGCAATGAGCGTGAAAGCCCGCACGCTGCATCAACAACGCTGCTGCCCCAACCTGCTGCCTATGTTTTCCAGCTATTTGTGACGTTCCTGTCGACCTGTACAGTTTGCTGTGACCACTCAGTTGTGTCCATGCCCGTGCAGACCCTGATGCGGATCCAGGTGGTACCGGTGCGTCGTCTTGTGGTGGACTACCAGCTTGGAGCTAGCCGCTGACCGTCCCAGAGCTCTGGACGCTGCTTGGGACCTTCTGTAGTTTTTCTTTAGCACGTAGTAGTTTATTAGTGGACCAGTCGTAACATGTGGCTTGTGATTCTGCACGTGTAGGTTCAGACAGCGTAGCGTTTTGACATGTCTACGCTGAGATACAACCAAAACAGTGGGTTTGGGCCAATTTTAGGACAGACCTTGTGCTGCCGCGTGCGAGACCCGCTGTGCGCCGCGGCAGGTACTTATGCCATGGACCTGTCATTTTTCATGTCTGTCTGCAAATGCTATTGAAGCATTATGACACTCTCACTTGTGTCTCCTAGCAAGACCCTTGCCGTCGTGTGTACGACTTGTGAATGTTGTCACCGCCTGATGGGGCATTGGCGCCCAGTCAGCGACTTTGTCGCTAGGAAGCTTGTAGGCATCCTCTGATGGTATCAGAGCGGCGAGGCATCCCTCGCTGAGCTGCGCAGCAGAGATGCAGCATTGGCAGCAGCAGTGAGAGCCATAACTAAAGCCACAGTCTTAGGAGGACCCACCAATCTACGGTGACCCGTCGTAGCAGATTGCAGTAGCGGAAACACCCTTGCAACCGCATAACCACGCCACCACCATGGGGCAGACAAGGGTTTCCCAACCCCCTCCAGCAGCAATTGAGGCATGAGATGTTGAGAAGGGGTTTCTGAAGGGTCCCAGAACCTTCACTCAGGTCGCACATACCACCCTCTCCGTACGTGAGCGAATGCAACTGCCCCATTTGACCACCACGTTTGGTGTGTAAGAGCTCCTTAGAAAGCTCTTGCAACACAATATCCATTGCTTCCACTCTCGTCTCATTTCATGCCTTGCAGGCTCCAGGAAATGAAAGAACGTTCCCAAATCTAGATTTTTTTCCGGATTTTGGGTTGAAAGAAAACGGTGACGTTTTTTACTTCTTTGAAGGGTTTTTTTGCACTAAACCACCGCCATTGCATTCAACATCCTTTGGCGCGTAATCAATCAAATTTCATCTCATGTGGACAACATTCATGCTGACGTCATCATTGTGAGTGATGACGTCAGCACCAACAGCCAATTTCTTGGCTGAAACATAATTTTTTACCAGCGCTTGAAATCCTTGAGAAATGTTGACAAATCTGCAATCTGATCATTTTGACATCCCGCTCCATACTGAGCGTTGACATGGCTCCAACTGGTGACAAGGGCAAAGGACCACCAAATCCGTCTTCCTCCTCCTCAGGGGTCATGAGCCCGCTCTCGCAGGCCATTGCAAACCTACGTAGTCAGTAGGATGAGATTCTTCGTCACAAGCAGCAATATACTCATGCTATCCGTGCGTTCACTGATCTTAAACCTGGTCAGTCCACAGCCCCACAACATACATCCAGGGGAGTCGACGGTGCCATACCTTCTACACAGAAGTCAGCATCTACACCGAGGAGAGCAGCTGGACAGGACACACCACTTTTCGATCCATTGGATGAGGACCCCGACATGCCAGGCATGGAGGATGACATCCACGAGAGGGAGATTCACGAGCTTCAGGAGCGTCTCCGCCAGCTTCAGACGCATTCTGGTTCCCGGTAACCGGAGATCCAATCCTTGCTTGACCCCTACCTCAGCGACTTTCCTTGTCCTGGCATCTTCCCCATCCCTCGTCCTTCCCATACTGTGGTTGCTCTCCCCACCGAGTGGCAATCCAAGGACTTTGAGACACCACCCCACGCTATGTCAGCGATGACGGCTTTGACTGTTGGGAAACTCTCTTGAAGGTCTGGGCCACTTGAGAGGGGGTATGACCCTACTATCACCGTCCGTACCAGGTTACGGACCACACACAGATGCTGACAGCGGCTCGGGCGATGCGCGGACTCCTTTACGCCATGTCACGCGAGACTATTGTGGACATTTGCCCTTTCCTTGGAGAGGCCGGCACGGGCGCAAGTGCTGATCCACGTGGGGACTGGGACTTGGCACTGTCCCTGCTTGCTGCAGAGACAGATGCCACCCACACGGCTCCCATTCGCAACTTTCACTCCCTTCGTCAGGGACCTTTTGAGCCCGCAGCCGAGTACTGGTGGCGTGCCATGCGCATGTATATGCACCTTGGGAATTCAGAAGGTACACTACTTTGGGCGCTTCGCACGCTCATGATCAGAGTTCGTCTTGATCACGCAATCATCTTCTCAGGGTACAGAGACGCCGTGCTCGAGCCCTTGTCTAGCTCACTTCAGCTCCTCCCTTGGGTGCATCAGGTTTTCCTCCAGGTGACTTCCACCCACGAGGCAGCCGTGGCCCACCAAGAGACTCCTCTTTCTGTAGCGGTCATCGTGTCGCTGTCGACGCCCTCTTGTAGGCCACTTCTTCATCCTCTTGCACATCCTCCTCTTCCCATTCTACTCCGGCTACTCTGACTCAGATGCAGGGTTTGGCAGCCACAACACAGGGGAAGAAGGGTAGGAAGAAGCGTGGTTTGGGCCAGAAACAGTTGCAATAGCAGCAGCAGTCCTCGGGCGATAGCAGTGGACACACTGTCCACTGCTACAAATGTGGAGGCGCTCATCGCTACACCGAGTGCCAACAGCTGCTTGATTGGACGTGGATCACTTGCAGTCTTCAGGTTGAACACGCGCAACGTCTTCTGGCGTCCAGTAGCACAGCCTCCGGTCGCACTACGACCATGACTGCAACAGTTCCCGCTTCCTCATCGGCAAGCAGTGGCGACCCGAACCCGCGTGACCGCACCATCGCCAAGCTCCATGATCTTGTGGCGCTTTGCTTTCAGGGAGGTGCAAGTGTGTTCTTACAACCGGGTGGTTCATAGAGTGTTTGTTCGTCTGTTCTCGTCGCTTGTGATGACTGATATGGACGGGCACAGTTGGCATGTGATGATGATGGGCCTAACAATACTGATTGGATTCATGAGTCAAACGTCTGTGCCCTTCATCATTTCTCCTCACCTGTTGCTCAGCGTCCGTCTCAGGGCGAGTGCTCCATTGCCCGTTGTATAGTGACGTCCTCCGGTCGTGATCCTGGTGGCACTTAGATCATCGATTTTGGTGCCACTCATCACATGACCTGTCGTCGTAGTGACTTCTTTGTTCTCGGTCCTGTTGCGTCTGTTCGCTTTGTTTGCACACACTCAGGTCAGTCCTTGCCGGTCCAGGGTGTTGGGGTTGTGTGCTTTAATGGTTCGTCTGGCCCCCTGCATATTTCCGAGGTGTTTTTTGTGCCTGACCTTGAGCCCAGCTTGCATTTTTTGTGTGCATGTACAATGATGGGACTCTCTCTGGAGCACACTGTAAACTCCGCCACTGTGATAGCTATTGATACTCGTACCGTTGTTCTTCATGCTTTTGTTGTGGATGATCTGTATCGTGTCTCTCGGATCTCTCCTCCTCCTTCTTGCTCCCCCGCTCCTCCTGCTTGAGTGTTTGTCACTGGCATACTGTCTCCTGATCACCAGTGACTGCTGCATCGTTGCCTGTGTCATGTGGGCTCTGACAGTGTGTCGAACCTCATTGGAACACATCCGGTACTCGGTCTTAACATGGCTGCATTCGAGAAGCCGCCCAAGACCGATTGTCTGTTTCTGCGCTTAGGACAAGTTGCATCGTTGCATCTACCCTGACTCCCATTCTCGCGCACTTTGCCCTCTTGAGTTGGTCCATTCGGACCTTCTCGGTCCTCTTCCTGTAGAGTCTCTGTCCGATCGGGGCAGATACATCCTGACCCTGACTGATGACTTCACACAGATGCGGTCGGTTTGCAGCCTGCGTCAGAAGAGTGATGCCGCTCTTGCGGTTCACCTCTGGCTAGTGATGGCTAAGGGTCAGTCTCGCCACACGTTGCATACCTTCCGTTCGGATTGCTGTGGCGAGTTTCTTGGTGAGATAGACAGTTTCTTTACCGAGCACGGGGTTTTTCACCAGGTTTCCACACCTGCTACTCCTCAGCAGAATGGTGTCTCTGAGCGCTGGAACTACACCATGGAGGATGCGGTTCGCACTATGCGGTCTGAGTGCAGTATTCCAGAGTCCTTCACCTTTGAAGGATTTGCCTACATGACGTGGGTCTAGAACCGCCTCCCGCATGGTCCCCTTCTAGACCACGTTACACTGTACGAGCTTTGGTTTTGCCACCATGTTGACCTGCGTCTCGCTCGTGTCTGGGGGTCCTTGGCTTCTGTGTGGTATACCGAGGACCTGGAGGGGTCCAAGGTCTCACCGCGGGGTCGCTTGTGTGCCTTTGTAGGTATCTCCCCGCGGTCGAAGGCCTGGAGTTTTTGGGACCCGCTCGTCATCGCATCGTTGAGTCCCACGACACGCTTTTCTTTGAGTCCCTCACCTACCGCGATCTGGCCTCGATCACGTCGCTATCCGTCATGCACGTTCCCACATGTAAGGCTTCTCGTCGGATGGAGGAGTCTGAGCGTGCGAGCACCTCTCGCCCGGCTGATGTGTCCGTTCGAGCCCCCTCCACTTCTCGGTCTGTGGCTCTTGATGATCTAGCGATCATTGCTGTCGGCCCAGAGACCTCTCCAGCACAGCCGGCTTCTACCCCTGTTCCCTCGTACCCCACAGGCACCCATGATCCTATACCTGTATTTGCCAGCACTCCGGCCTTTGTGCGTGGTCCTGCCTCACCTGCTCCTACTATCACACCCAGTCCCGTGTCTCCCACACATACATCTCCTCACACAGAATCACCTGTTCCTTTGTCTCAGCCCTCACCAGCTGTGGTCGTGCCTGTCCTCGCGCCTGACATGAGCTCCTTGAGCCCAGGTTACTCACATGAGCCTGGCGGTCGTTTTTGACCATTGGACTCCGGAGTTCAGCGAGTGTGATGTCCCGCATCCTGGCGCTCCACTCATAGAATCGCGGGTGGTGATCCCGGCATAAAGGCCCTAGGCTTGAGTGACTGCACTGAGCACACAAGGGTACATCTAGCGTGTCCCATAGGGCACGATCTCGTCACTCGCGAGTTTCATATCGCTTGAGATGCAGCACCTGACCTTGTGGTCGTCAGACCTACCACTGAGGCGTGTGCACTTGCCACTCAGAGCTCTCCCTCTATGGTGCCTGATCCAGACACACTGAGGGAAGCTCTCTCATTAGAAGATGCATACACTTGGCATGGTGCCTACGAGGATGAGCTTGGAGCCATCAAAGAGCACGGAGTTTATGAGGTAGTTGACCTTCCATATGGGAGGAAGGCTATTCTTCTCAAGTGGGTCTTTCTCAAGAAAGTGAGGCCGGATGGCTCACTGGAGCACCACAAGGATGGCTTGGTCGTCAAGGGGTACCCTCAGATCGAGGGAATCATTTATACTGACACCTTTGTCTCTGTCCGCCACATGACCTCAGCTCGCGCTCTGTTCGGTGTCGTTGCTGAGCATGACTGGGAACTTCACCAGATGGATTTGAACAATGCATTCCTCCATGGCTCTTTGGATGAAGAGATTTACGTGGCTCAGCCACCAGGCTTTGAGGACGGTGACAAGGTTAGGCGCTTACGCACGTCCTTGTATGGCCTCAATCTGTCTCCTCGGTGTTAGAACCAGGAGATCACTGGCACCCTAACTCGTGCGAGATATGTACTGAGCAAGGAAGATCCCTCTCTCTTTATCCGACGGACGCCTGAGCGGTTTATCGCCATCCTGGTCTATGTGGATGACCTTCTGATCACGTCTCCTTCCATGGACGTTGTGAAGGAGGCCAAGGCGGTCCTCCAGACTGCGTATAGGATGAAGGACCTTGGTCCTACAGCGGTATTTCTTGGCATGGAGATCGTGCGGGACCGCAGACGTTGGACACTACTGCTTCAACAGGCCCGATACGCACGCGTTGTGGAGGAGCGCTTCAGTGACCTCCTTGGCACAGTGCCCACGGCCTCCAGCCTCTCACACCTGATGGGCAAGATGCTCTAAAGGTGGACAATCCCAAACAATTGGGGGAGAAAGTGGATGTAACCTTGTACCTCTGTCTCATCGGATCTCTGATGTACCTGGCCACTGCCACACGCCCCGACATCGCCTTCGTCATCAACCTCCTTGCATAGTTTTTGCAGGCTCCACGTACTAGAGCCCTTCATGCGGCTGTGCGAGTGGTGCGGTACGTGGTCTCCACATCATACCTCAGACTTTGCTTTTTCCGATAGTGCTCGGTGGTTCTTGACGGCTACACCGACAGCGACTAGGCCTAGAGTCCAGGTGGACACAGTCGCACCGGTTACGTGTTCCTGCTCGGTGGTACCGCTGTGTCCTGGCGCAGCCGGAAGCAGGGCTGCATTGCATGTAGCTCGTAGGAGGCAGATTATGTTGCTCAGGATGTAGGGGCTGCTGAGGTAGTATGGCTGCAACGCCTATTGCTTGAGCTGGGTCAGTTAGTACCCGCTATTGTGCTTTGTTGTGATAACCGGAATGCCCTTGCCCTTGCAGAGAACTCTGGTGTCTTTCACGCTCACAGGAAGCACATTGCAGTTGAGCATCATTTTGTGCGTGATCTGGTGGAGTGACATGTGAGCTCCATCATATGGGTTGGCGTTGACATGCAGCGTGCTGACTTCTTGAGAAAAGCAGTAGCATGCGGGAAGTTTCTGGCGGCCATTTGTTCTGTTGGGCTTCGGCCCTTGCGTGAGAGTGATTGAGTTTGGGGTGTGTCTATGTCTGTATCATGAATGTTTTTGCACTTGTTGTTGGTACTCGTTTCAGTGCTGCACGTGTATGGACATGCGTACCATCAGGTCATGGGGGAGTGTTGTGATTTGTGACGTTCCTGCCGAATTGTGTAGTTTACTGTGACCACTTGGTCGTGTCCATGCCCGTGCAGATTCCTGATGCGGACCCAGGTGGTACCGGTGCGTCGTCTGGTGGTGGAATACCAGCTTGGAGCTGACCGTTGACCGTCCCAGAGTTCTGGACGCTGCCAGAGACCTCCTGTAGTTTTCCTGCAGCACGTAAGAGTTTATCGGTGGACTGGTAGTGGGCCCGATTTGCATGTTTTTCCATTATGTGTCCACCGTTTGATGCCAGATACATGCATGTGACCAGTCGTAACGTCAGGCTTGTGATTTTGCACATCTAGGTTCAGACGGCGTAGCCTTCTGACATGTCTACGGTGAGGTACGGCCAAAACAATGGTTTTGGGCCGGTTTTAGGATAGACCTTGTGCTGCCGCGTGCAACACCTGCTGTGCGTTGCGGCAGGTACTTATGCCATGAACCTGTCATTTTTCATTTAACTCTGCAAATGCTATTGAAGCATTATGCCACTCTGACTTGTGTCTCCTAGCAGACCCTTGCCATCGTGTGTACGACCTGTGACTGTTGTCACCGTCTCATGGGGCACTGACGGCCAGTCAACGACTATGTTTCTAGGAAGCTTGTACGCATCTTCTCAGTTCTGACGGAGGAGTTTACGAGAGTCACAGGTGACAAAAGAGGGGGGATTTGGCATTTTCACCGTTTGGAAAATAAGCCGCATTTGCCCCCACCTCATAATAACAAGTCTGATCCGCACCTTCCACACGGACGCGAGTTTGTAGGCAAAGAAAATCAACGATATACCCCTCTCATTTGTCAAAAGACAGCATGTCGACGTCGCATGGATGTGGCGTTGACATTCTGACATCACATTTTTTTACCCAATCTTCACAAACTGCTTAATAGAAGGATATGCGATTTTTTGTAAGTGCTTTGACAAGAGTTTGCATGGGGGGACTGAGACTCCCCATGCGTTGAAAAGGAGCCTGCTGGGTCCCGCTACCACAGTGCCTAGCAGGTGCCCGCAGAAAAAAAACCTAAAACCCCTGGTGTAATTAGGGGGTAGGCTTGTGTATAGTTTATACATCAAACAAGGGTATAAAGTTGAAAAAAATGTAAAATAAAACACAATGGGGTTTTTGACTCCCCATTGATGGAACGGGGATTCCTATGGACGCCCATTCGCCGGAATCCCCAGCAAAGTCCCCGCACCCCCTCCTACTCCTCCCTAACACCTTGCAGCCCACCGGCCGACCGTTATATCGCGGTCCTCAATCGCAAGGCCCTCGATCAGCGGCTTGGTGGGCATATGGGCTGCAAGAGGCGGGGGGCCAGGGATCGGCGGTTGATGAACTGCTGACCGACGGACGTCAGCCCACAATCTCCCCCCCATCCCTTGGGCATGCCGGGCTAGAATGCAGCCCTCCATCCTGGCGATCGCGATGGAGGGCCACATTCTAGCACAGCATGCCCGAGTTCGCCATGCTTAACAAGCGACATGCGTCGTTGTTTGGACATGGTGAAAATGTGCAGACGGATAGGGCTAATTGTTGCCGGACAGGGGCAAATGGGGCCTTTTGTTATGACAGAGGGGAATACGAGGGTCGCAGATGACAAAACAGGGAGGAATCGGCATTTTCACCCATTGCAAATTTGCTCAGGGCGATTCACAGCATAAAGGACAGACCACATGAGAGCAAACCAGCTCAGACTTAGACTCAAATGATTATATTCCATCACTTTTTTCCCGTATTGCCGCAAAATCTTGGGTGGTCATTTGGGAAGGAATTTTACACATGTTTATTTCGAGGACATGCGAATAATTTTTTGGCAGTTGGCGCTGTGTTTCGTCGAGTGTGTTGTGATGTGAGTCGTCCCCGTCCGTTTGTACATCTTACTGTGACCACTCGGCCATGTCCATGCTAGGTGCTTGGCGGGGTGCTTTGGGGTTTTTTTTTACAAATACTAGAGTTTTCTCGATGGACTCGCTCTTGAGCCCTATTTGCATGTTTTGCATTGTTTGTCCACTGATTGATGCCAAACTTGTACGTATGACCAGTCGTAGCATCCGGCTCAAGATTTTGCATCTTTAGGTTCAGACAGTGTTGAGTTTGGATACCTCTGCGTAGAGTTACGGCCAAAATAGTGGTTTTTGGCCAGTTTTAGGACAAACCGACACTGTCGCGTGTTTCAACCGCCGTGCGCCACGGCAGCTATTATGATATGTGCTGGTTGGTTGTCATTTCTCTCTGCACTACTGAGCTGTTGAAGCTTATGAGACTTTGCATGTGTCCCTAGCCTGACCCTTGTTTTTTCTTGCACCTACTTTCTTGTTAGTGCGCCAGTTGACTGGACAATGTTGCCACGTCAACAGCAACAAGGTTAGGAAGCTTCCTAGCATATTCTCATGGTATTAGATCAGTGAGAGCTCTCTTGCTAAGCTACACCACAGAGAACATCAACGGTAGCAGCAGTGAGAGTCACCACCGCCGCCATATTCTGGGACCCGTCGGAGACGTTTTCACTAGCGACACCACCACGCAATCCCCACCACGTCACCGGGTGAGCTGTAGTAGTTACCAACTCCAGCAGCCAAGCCAAGCAGTAGCAGCAACATCATTGGGTAGCAGCAGCAGCCGTGTCTGGCTGCTCATCTATACCAAAGAAAAGGGAGGGAAACTAGCTCGCAGTAGCTTGCGACAACGGGTGCGAGTCGTGGTAGCGCGCAGCGATGGTAGCAGTTTGTAGCAGCTGTGACGTCAGTAGCCGTGAGCAGCAACAATAGCGTATCAGTAGCAATAGAAGCAGTAGTAGCAGTGTAGCATCAGTGGAGGCAACCGCAGAAGCAGGAGAAACAGCAACCCTACACACCATTTTTGTTGCACACTAGTACTGTTGCGTAGGAGTGCTTTGCACAGCCCCTACGCAACAGCGAGCAGGGGGTGACGCGGTCATCCCCACTAATCACACGAAGTCCGTGTGACTTCCAAAAAAAGGCTGGCATACAATACTCAAGCGTAAAAAAAGCTAGCATTTTCTTGCTGGCATAAAAACACTGACATCATCATCGGTTGTGCTGACATCCGCAGTTTCGAGGTCAAAACACCATTTTTCTTGATATTTCAAATCCTTGAGAAATGCTGTCAGTTTCTTGTTTGGAGCATTTTTTACGTTTGGCCCCATAATGAGCGGTTCGATGACGCCAGTGCGTGACAAAGGCAAAGGCCTCGGAGACCCCTCCTTGTCCGCCTCTTCGGGCATCATGAGTTCACGGTCGCAGTCACTCGCAATCGACGAGCTTCGTTGGACGCAGGATAAGATACGTCAGCAACAACAGTTGCAGAGAGACGTGTTGTAGGAGATTACTGAGCTACTACGAGATCGTTTTGTTGGGTAATGGGCCATCTGGTTCAGTTTCGGGTCCACAGGAGCAAGTTTGAGGATACTTCCAGAGCTTGCTCCGATCGACAATCTAATTTCTTCACTGGAAAGAGCAGATGGAAAAATGTCTACGGCCCTAGTTTCAGGCCGATCCCATGGTCGAATTGGGAGATATGAATTTTTAGAATATCTGGGGTCATCGACCACCGGTGTTTGGGTGACCATGGGTGACGACTCCATGCCCTAGCCTGAAAAAAGAAAATGGCAAGAGGTCAAGGGTCAAGACCTGATAGGAGAAGTATTCAAAAAGGTCATAGATTCTTGGGTTGCCTTGTGAGCGTGTGCTGACTAGGAAAAATGTACCTCTCCTTACTTTTTAGGTGAGGTGAGATCCTTGTGTGCTAGCCATGGACACATGACAATTCTCTATGTGATTGTGGGTAGTGTGACCACTAGGAGTGTACCATAAGGGCATTTTCTAGATCTTTAGGTCATGTGTGAGTAGTCAGCCTGATTGCTAGACTGATTTCCTCTCTTGTGTGAGATTATGGACTTTAGTGTGTGAGCCTTAGCCTCCATGGCTAAGTGGTGTGGCTCGTAGGAGGGCTGGCTTTCCCAAGCTCTAGCTCTATATGTAATTCGTCATTTTGAGTGATTCAAAAACCATTCTTTAGCAAAACAGATGCCATTTCAGTCCCACATGCTCGCTGCTCGAAGGTCACCTCATCCCTCCAATTGCGACACTTGGTATCAGAGCCAGATTCTACCAGTTTGAGCCAATACAGGCCGTCATTTGAGAGTGCTGGGTTAGGGTCAAACCTTGACCAAATTTGACGATCGAGCAGTGGATCTTCAATTTTGCAAGAAATTATTTCCAACGAGCCCAAGATCGCAAAGATTCAACGGTCAGATGCAGAGTTACGCTCGAAACAAGGTCGTCCAGGGCTACTCTCTTCTCTCTGAGTAAGATAGCCGCCTTGTAATGACCATAACTCTGTCGTTTCTTACTCAAATTTAAAACAAAATACATGCGAATTAAATTGTTTTCCTAAAATTTCCATGGGTGCAAAAATCTTTGTATTCCATTGGTACATTTGGAATAAAATTTGGTTACAAGTTGGTTGGTCTGAGCTGGAGTAGGAGCAGCGGCATATCCTATTTTTGAAAAGGCATATGTTGCAAAATACCCTATCAATGACCTTGTTTTATGGGTGAATCTGAAAGGTTTTGAGCTTCATTTCCAGTGGTGGGCTCAGTTTTTTCAGATTCCCAGTCTGCTGGCCTCTACAATCCATTTTTTGTCAAACAGATTTCTGACAGAAGTAGCAGCAAAAGCAGGGATAGCGCCGCCACTCAAGGGCAGCGTTGAGCATCACCAAAGCTCAAAATGGAAACATCAGGCGTGGTGACAGCAGCCCAGCCCTTGGAGATGCTGGAAGGACGTGCCAACTTCACGTTTTAGAAGATCCGTACCAGCCTCCTTTCGGAGGGGAGGGGCTTGTGGGAGGTGGTGAGCTGCGATGAGCCAGCTCCAAATCCACAGGAAAAGGGCATCACCGCAGCGTACGTGGTGGCGGGAAAGACGCCGTAGAAAGGTGCAGCAGATGCAAGCTCATCTATAACTCCAGCAACGACATATGAGGAGTGGAAAAAGAAAGACTGGCAGGCCTATAGGTTGCTTGTCAACACCATCTAATCCGCATCTTTAGTATATGAGTGACAAGGCTACTGCAATGGAGGGGTGGGATATATTGTGCAAGAAGTATGAGAGCAAGGATCCTGCATACCTCATGATTTTGGAGGAGAAGATGATGACATTGAAATTGCAGGGTGGTGAAGGGATGGAGGCGTACCTGGACAGGGCGAAGGATTGGGTGAAGCAGTTGAAAGCGATAGACGACCCTGTGGAAGAGACTTCATTTTTCTCTTGTTGAGGGGACTCCTTGCAAGCTATGAAATGGTGTGAGAGACACTGGAGTGCCAGCCGACTCTCGACCTAGATTTCATCTGCACACACCTGGTACAGGTAGAATTTCGACAGAACGCAAGAAAGCGCAATGGCGATAGCAATTATGAAGCAGCTTTTATGGCAATGGGCTCATGCAACCACCAGTAGCAACAGAAGTAGTAGCAGTCTGGGCAGCAGAGAGGCAAAAAGAAAGGCAAGTGCCACTACTGCGAGGAGGGGTACTACAAGAAGGAGTACTTTAAGTTCAAGAGAGACTAGAAGGAGCAGCAAGAGCAGTAGCAGTAGTAAAAGTAGCAGTTTCTACAACAGTAGCAGCAACAGTCACAACAGCATCAGTAGCAGTAGTAGAACCAAGCTTGAGTGTGCAACTTTTGCAACATGAACATGGCCAAGGAGGTGCGTGACTGCCTCTTCATGGCCAAGTCAGACATGTTGTAGGTGGAGAAGGCAAACCTGGCATGGTACAAGGACTCAAGGTGCACCAAGAGTCTGACGCACCACAAGGAGAGGTTCTTGTAGTTGCTATCAATTCCCCCTCGACCAAGTGCTTTGGGTGATGATCGGGTTGTGTATGCTGAGGGGATTGGAATACTAGAGATGTGGTTGGAGATCCCGTGTGCCATTCAAGTGGGAGTGTCCCATGATGTACAGTTTGTACCTGATGTTGCGTTCAACGTTCTCCCAGTCTCCTCTCTCACCAACACAGGACTGCACGTCGTCTTTGACGATGAATACGACTACATCCTTGACAAGGAAACACGAGAGGAGTTGGCCAGGTTGGGAAAGGAGAGAGACATGTATGGCTTGTTGGGGGCAACTAAGATCCCATGTGAGCAGAGTCTTTCAGCAGTGGTGTAGGCAACAGATGGTGAGATCTAGCATGCACGTCACGGTCACATCGACATGCGCGCCTTCCAGCAGCTTCAAATGAAGCAGATGGTACGTGACTTACCCACCATTTCCAACTTTGGGCAATAGTTGTGCATTTCCTGTCTGGAGGGAAAACAGCATCGCGAGGTGGTCTCTTGAGCAGGGGAGCGTGCAAATGAGGTACTGAAGCTGGTTCACACAGACTTGTGTGGGCCGATGCAGACCCAGAGCTTTGGAGGCTTCAAGTATTTTCTGACCTTCATTCATGATTTTAGCCGTTACACTGCTGTATAATTCGTTTCTTCCAAGGACTAGTGCTTTGACAAGTTCAAGGATTTCAAGGCAATGGTGGAGAACCAAAATGACAAGAAAATCAAGGCGGTACATAGAAACCACGATGGAGAGTACATGAGCAAGGAGTTCCAGGACTACCTCGCAGCAGCTGGCATCAAGGCGTAATGTACCGTGCCATACTCACTGCAACAGAACGGTGTAGGAGAATGTACCAACCGCACCATCATGAAGTCGGCGCGCTCCATGCTGCACGCGACTCGGTTCACATACGAGTTTTGGACCGAAGTAGTGAGCACTACGGTGTACATCAAGAACTAAAGTCCAATCAAGGTGCTAGAGCAGATAATACCGTACGAGGCGTGGTTCGACAAGAAGCTGAGCGTGGGTCATCTCCAAGCATTTGGCAGCTTGGCGCACATACACGTGGCCAAGGAGAAGCGGCAAAAGTGGGACGCGAAGAGCACGCCAATGTTGATGATCGGCTATGATGTGGCGAGCAAGGTGTATTGCCTCTATGAGAGGGATACTGGCCACGTCATCATCTCTAAGGATTTCGTCTTCAACGAGAGCAGCATCATTGGCACCAACATCGTTTGTGAGGAGGCAGAAGAACCAGTAGCTGACGAGGCAGTGGGAGAAGAAACCTTTTTTGATCCAGTCTCTCCTGATCCTTCCTCCATTATGACAGTGGGAAAATCAGTCTACTTTCCCATGTCTGATACAATAGATATAACAACCTCATCAACAAAAGAAGAGGAAGGAGATGTAGAATCACCAACAACAGCAGTTGTACCAGCAGCACTGCGTAAGCCGCCTGCTAACGCTCTAACACCAGGTCGCAGATACCCTCTCAGGGTGCGCTACAAGCCTGGTGAGCGTGGCCATTTATGGATGCAGCAAAGCCAGAACAGATGAATGTTGTACTTGCAGCAGATTCAGATGATCCAAAATATTATAAGGAGGCAATAGCTGCACTAGATGTAGTAGATTGGGCGCAAGCTGTGTAGCAGGAGATACGGTCGCACCTCGACAATGGCACGTGGGAGCTGACAGAGCGTCCACCTGGACGCAAGGTGATAAAATGCAAATGGGTCTTCAAGAAGAAGTGAGGAGTAGATGGCAACCTAAAAACATACAAGGCAAGGCTGGTCGCCAAGGGCTACTCGCAGCAAGAGGACATCGACTAAAATGAAACATTTGACCTCGTTGCAAAGTTTGCCTCTGTGCGCACTCTTCTCTCTTATGCAGAAGCTGAGAAATTCAAGATCCAACACATGGATGTCAAGACGACATTCCTGGATGGTGACCTGGAGGAGAAGATCTATATGGAGCAGCCAGAGGATTTTGTCATGGATGGCCAGGAACTCCTGGTTTGTAAGCTACGGAAGTCGCAGTATGGCATCAAGCAAGCGTCACGTGGTTGGAACCAGAAGTTGGATACGGCGCTGTAGTGCATGGGGTTTGAGCGCAATGAATATGAATACAGTGTCTATCTCTGGCAACACGTGAATGAGTTCCTCATCATCATTGTATATGTGGATGACATGCTCCTCCTTTCCAACAGCATGTCCACACTACAAGAGTTCAAGGAGGCGATGCAAGAGCGCTTCCAGATGTCTGATCTCAGGGAGGCATCATACTTCCTCGACATTTAGATCACGTGTGACCGCAAGTCACGCTCTCTCTCTCTCTCTCTCTCTCTCTCTCTCGTTGCAGTTGAGCCACTACATCAAGGATGTACTATAGCGATTCGGCATGGCAGAAGCAAAACCCATCGGCACACCGTTTGAGACGTGGCAATGCCTTATGAGCTTCACTCGAGAAGCAGATGCGGTTGAGCGGCAGAAGTACCAGAGTGCCGTCGGCAGTCTCATGTACCTAATGGTAGCAACCAGGCCGGACCTTGCATATGTTGTGAGTGCTGTGAGCTAGCACATGGCGAATTCCACACATGATCACCAGAAGGCAGTGAAGAGGATCTTCCGCTACCTTGCTGGAACCATCAACATCGGCATCACCTACAACAACACCAACAACAACATCATCGGCTTCACGGATGTAGATTAGGCTTCAAATCCTGAGGATCACAAGTCCATCGCTGGACATGCGTTTCTCATGAATGGGGGTGCCATAAGCTGGTGTAGCAAGTGGCAGGTGGTTGTGGCCACCTCAAGCACAGAAGCTGAGTACGTGTCTCTCAGCTTAAGAGCCAAGGAAGCAGTTTGGCTTCAACGCCGCATGGCGGAGATGAGTGGGAGTGCAGCAGTTCCTGGTCCTATACGCATCGACAACCAGAGCACAATCACACTCGCCAAGAACCCTGAGTACCATGCATGTACCAAGCATATTGACATCGCATATAACTTTATCAGGCATATGGTGCACGAGGATACTATCAAGCTAGAGTTCACTCCAACGAGCAAATAGGTCGCTGATTTCTGCACCAAGCCAGTGATCCATGTGAAGCAGCAGTTGTCCATGAAGGCATGTGGACTCAACCCACTCTGACTGTGACAAAGTGGGCGATTGTTGGGAAGTGGGCCATCTGGCTCAGTTTCAGGTCCATAGGAGCAAGTTCCAGGAAAATAATAGATGCCCGCTCTGATCGCCAATCCGACCTCCCATTAGAAAGATTAGGTGGAAAAATGTCTATGATCCAAGTTTCAGGCCGATCAAACGGACGAATTGAGTGATATGAATGATCAGAATTTCTAGGGTCATCGATTGCCGGTGTCTGGGTGATCATGGACGATGACTCCATGCCTTAGCCCGAAAAAGAAAAAGGCAAGAGGTCCAGGGTCAAGACCTGATGGGAGAAATATTAAGAAAGGGCCTAGATTCTTGGGTTGCCTTGTGAGAGTGTGCTGACTAAGAAAAAGGTACCTCTCCTTACTTTTTAGGTGAGGTGTGATCCTTGTATGCTAGACATGGACACATGGTGATTCTCCATGTAGTTTTGGGTTATGTGACCACTAGGAGTGTGCCATAAGAGCATTTCTTAGCTCTCTAGGTAATGTGTGAGTGATCAGCCTGATTGCTAGGCTGATTTCCCTTCTTGTGTGATATTATGGAGTGTAGTGTGTGAGCCTTAGCCTCCATGGCTAAGTGGTGTGGCTTGTGAGAGGGCTGACTTGCCCAAGCTCTAGCTCTATATATACTCCATCACTTTCAGTGATTTTACAACCAGTCTTCAGCACAATTGATGCCATTTCAGTCTTACATGCTCGCTGCTCCAAGGTCACCTCTCTCCTCCAGTTACAACACGTTTGGGGATCTCACAGCAGCCACGAGGAGAGTGTACTTGAGCTGTACCATCTGTTCAGCAGTCTACACCGTACACAATTCCATGTCCTCAGCACCCCTCATCACAGGCTGATACCTGGGATGAGGAGGAGGTAGAGGATGACACACGCGAGGATAAGATTCGTGTCTTTGAGGAGAGCATTTGTGAGCTACGTCTTGGGTCATAGCCTCTTACCCTGCCACCTTCTCGCCGTTACGATCAGGCACATTGTTCAGTAACATTCACCCACCAGCAGCTGCCATACAGCTTTCACAAATTCCTGAGTGCTTGCCGGGGTGCTTTGCGGTTTTTATGCAGACACCAGAGTTTTCTCGGTGGACTGGCTCTCAAGCCAGATTTGCATGTTTTGCATTGTGTGTCCACCGATCAATGCCGGAATTGTGCGTGTGACTAGTCGTAGCGTTCGGCTCAAGGTTCTATATCTCTAGGTTCTGACTGTGTTTTGTTTGGTACCTGTGCATAGAGTTACGGCCTAAACATTGGTTTTGGGTCGGTTTTAGGACAAAATGACACTATCGCGTGCGTCACCTGCCGTGGCAGCTATTTATGTTGTGTGCTTATGAGTTGTCATTTATATTTCCATTACTAAGCTGTTGAAGCTTATGAGACTTTGCACGTCTCCCTAGCCTAACCTTTGTTGTTTCTTACACCTGCTTGTTTGCTAGTGCACGAGCTGACTAGACAGTGTTTCCGCGTCAGTAGCAGCAAGGTTAGGAAGCTTTTAAGCAGTTTCTCACAGCGAATGAACGTGGCTCATAAGGATGAGGTACTTGTTATGTCCTTGACATAGAGGACTCCTTGAACTCTGCACGTGTGCATTTCTTTCCTTAACGTCTTGGCCCACCGCATGTCAACCTTATGATTTTTACTCTGATCAGTTGTAGTATTTTTTCCACTTGCCCCAACCTCCCATGTTCCATTCCACAATGTCCTGACAACTTCTACCATTTCCCACAATGGTCAAGGAATACTGTGATGTCCACTACTACACCCAAGATGCTCGTGTAAGTGGCCTTCAACTTCGCCTGCCTGTTTGGGGTCATCAAGGTGGAGGCGCTGGGCATAGTCATCAAGAGATTAGCAAAGGGGTCAACTAGCGTCTGAATCTATGCTGCCTGATGTACCCACATGATGTCGTGTACGAGTTCACGCTCAATCTCCAGGCAGAGTTACACATACGTTGCTTTGAGATCCTTCATGTTGTAGGTTGCCTTGATCAATTCATTCATCCACGCTAGAGTGGCAAGGTCGGCAGAAGCGATGAGAAGGTCGTCCACATAGACGAGGAGCGAAGTGAAGGAAGTCCCAAGAGGAGTGATGAAGAGCGTTGGGTCTACAATGCTGCGAATACATCCGTCCTTCAGAAGGGTATGGCTGATCTCGACGTTCCAGCATCAAGGAGACTGCTAGAGGCCATAAAGGGCCTTCCACAGTCACCAGACTCGGCCCATCCCGTCCTCAAAGCCAGGGGGTGGAATCATGTAGAGCTCCTCACCATCAAGAGCACCGGGAAGAAAAGCGTTTCTCATGTCCATCTGGTGGGGTTCCCAACCATGTTGTACGACTAGGCTAAAAAGCGCCCGACTGCTGGTGAAACGACCAATAGGAGCAAAGACCTGGTCATAGTCAACTCTGGCAACTTGGGAGAAGCCCTTGGCGGTGAGTTAGGCCTTACACTTCTCCAGAGTGTCATCTGGCCTGCAGTTCTGGTAGGAAATCCACTTCGCTCCGATGGCCTTGCGGCCAGGGGGTAGCTCCATGAGCTCGTACACTACTTGTTCGTTGATGGCAGCGAGCACCTCTCGACAGGCAGCCTCCCATTGGTCTGCGTTGGGGGCAACACAGGCCTTGCGTAGGCTCTATAGGTTGAGTGCCAATGGGGAAGACTGTGCCGTCAGCACAGGGGTAATGTAAAGTCCTGTAGGAACCCGGGCCAAGGTGGCGGAGACCGCATGGCAATGCTCTATGGAGATGAGAGCATAGCCCGGGGTCGAGCCAGGGTAGACGTCCTCAGCAACCAGGCCAGGGGCAATCAAGACAAGGACCTTGGTTCCGGGCTCATCACTTACAACAGTGTGAGGGGAGGGAGATGTCTTGATGGGAGTGCCAGAGGCTGGATGGAGGGCCCTCGTGCAAGGACTCGAGGGAGGCGTCGGCTTACGGGACCGGGGGATGCCATCGGGAGCGCGGTTGTAGACCTGGTGCACCGGGGTTCCGGTGACGGTAGATGGAGGCCGACGAGGATGAGGTGGCAAGGCAGGGAGAGGCACCAGCTCCAATGTCGGGGTACCGCTAGAAATGGACAGATCCATGGGTGTGAGTGCATCAGAAGCCGGAGGAGGGACAGAGGTCCCGTGTCCTCTGGGGTCAGGCGGGGGTCAATTGGGCTAGTGAATCAGTGGAGGACTCTATCTCCAACGGCTACGCGGCATCGCGAGCAGGGAAACTGGTCTGCATGGTAGCCTACGAGTGAGGATCATCCGAGCCATCTGTTGCTGACATTGTGGATGGAGGCAGGCCGACCTGTGCATCTAGGGCCAGACTGGCGGCAAGAAAATCATCTCCCCCGTGAGATGAAATCGACGGGATCAGAGAGGTCGCAGACCAGACACAAGGGAGGTAGCGAGGGAAGAGGTCCTAGGAAAAGGGCATCACAGGACTGGAAGATGCAATGCCGGATTGGGTCCCAAAATCGCCAGGCCTTGGGCTGATGCAATATCCTAACAAAGGTACAAAGACGGTTGCAAGGGACAAGCTTTCCATCCCGTTGGTCTTCGCTGAGCCAAACACTCGAGACGCACCCACAGACACAAGTAGGCCAAAGATCGGCCCGCTGATCGCACCACGTGTATGGAGTGGCTTAGCGGAGAAGGGAACCATGGAGAATGCGATTCCACACCCATGTCATGTAGGAGATGGCTTTAAAAAAGAATCCATCAGAGAGAACGGAATTGACATACATGGTATGGACAGCA
Source organism: Penium margaritaceum (assembly GCA_023375785.1). Lineage (NCBI taxonomy): Eukaryota > Viridiplantae > Streptophyta > Zygnematophyceae > Desmidiales > Peniaceae > Penium > Penium margaritaceum. The sequence goes on from SZWC01002638.1 coordinate 97,982, forward strand.
TCGGCCATGGTGCGGTTCCTGTGCTTAGAGACACCGTTCTGTTGCGGTGTCTCGTGGGCGGTCGTCTCATGAAGAACTCCATGACCGGTGAGATAGGCAGTCATGTCCCCAATGTATCCGCCACCGTTGTCAGACCAAAAGCAACGGAGGCTGCTTCCATACTCGCCTTCAGCCGCGAGGTGCTAGGCACGAATGGCAAAGGCCTCGTCGCTCTTCCGGCGGAGACAAGTGACCCAATGTAGCGGGAGTAGTCATCCATGAGGTTCTTCACATACTCGCCGCCTTTGACAATAGACGCGACATGAAAAGGACCCATGAGGTACGAGTGGACGAGCTCTAGCGGGTGAGTGGCTCAAGAGGAGGACACAGGGTAGGAGGATCGGTGCATCTTACCCTGGGCACGGTCGATGTACGCAATGCGGCAAGGCCATTGGAAGGTGGAGGGATCATCTCCGAGCGCGTACGGAGCATGCTATTGACAGTATCGAAGTGCACGTGTCAAAGGTGGCGGTGGAGAAGGTGGATATGATGTGTGGAAAGAACGCTGGTGACAAAGACATGGGCAGTGTCAGACAAGAGAAGGGACACAGATGACCTGACGGACCGCGGAAACGAGCGATGCCAACACCGCGGACCAGCAAGATCAGCCCAGATCTCATCCAGACTCTGTGAACATTGCCAACAGGAACGAGTATACTGAATTCTTGTTGACAGGACGTCATGCTATGCATGGCACCAGAGTTTATGATTCAGGTGCCATCACGGTCGTGGACTAAGGCCGTGACATTACAATGAGCGAGGAAACAGGACACGGGGAGGGAGACGGAGGTCGCAAGGTGGGCAGACGAGACAGATGCAAAACAATCATGCCAGTCTTACAACCATGTAATGTCATCCAAAGCCGGCTCCGAAGAGTGATCGATGGCTTCCCCAAGATCACCTCGGAGGTCGGTCTCTCTCTCTCTCCCGCAGTGGGAGATCTCTCGGCTAGCTATCAAACAACTCGTACTTCATTAGGGAGGAGGTACGATGCCTAGCTACGTGGTGATGAAGCTCTCTAGCTAACAGATCCGAGCAGCAGAGTCGACGTGCATCACAGGCTGCGAGGTCATAGATCTTGAAGGGGAATACGAGCTCTACTGTGACAGGTTTGGTGTAGTACAATGGTTGCGATGGAGCACAAGCCTGCTACTACTATGGTGGTACATATGGTTGTGGTTGCGCTGGAGCGTACTGCTAATGCTGATAGGGGAGAGATGGTGGAAGCTGTAATTGAGGCTAAAGAGCCGGCTGCAGGGAGGAAGGAAACATCGTGGAGTAGGTAGTGGCCACAGTGCTGCTAGGGGAGAACAAAGTACTTGTGTCAGTAGCGAAGGTGCCAAGGCGATGCTCACGTTCACGCTGCATGGTGGCGACAATGCAAGACTCATAAATGGGAATGGAGCGTGTATACCACCCGTGCCCCATCTCCCCATAGTTGTGGCATGCTAGGGTGGTTCCACTGGAAGGAGACTACTACTCTTTGTCCTTTATCCTTCCTATGCCTCTTTCTGTTGCACTTGGTGCTGCCAGAGGCAAAAGTGCAAGAGAAAGGGGTGGAGGAGCCGCCGGAGGTGGCAGCTATGATCGCAGAGGAGCTACCGCACTTAAGTTGTGTGTCCTTGCGTGCTTCCTTGATGCCGAGGAAGAGATTGTATGCCGTGGAAATCAGAGTGTCCTTGGCTGCCAATGCCTCGAGGATGGGGAGGCTGTAGGGGACGAAGATGTCGACAAAATAAGGGGTGGCACCATTCGTGATGATGAGGAGGATAGCAAGCGGGGGAAGCGCGGCTGTCTTGAGCTGGCACAGGAGATCCTCTGCACGATGCCAGTAGGCAGTGAAGGTCGCTAACTCCTTCATGCGAAGGGAGCTGAATTCCTTCAGGAGGCGGTTGACAGATGCCTGGTCGGAGGCGCGACATGGTTGTGTCAGGGTGTCCCATGCTTGCCGGGGGGTCGGGGTTGATTTCTGCAGCAACGTCACCAAGGAATGGCTCCAAGGCAATGTGATCGGCATCCGGTGTCATGAGGATGAGTGCATGGACTGCACGGCCAGCCTAAAGGACCTGTTTTGGGATGATATCGTCACATGGGAGAGTATAGTATGACCATAGACTCTCTCCCCGTGCCCAGATGCGGTATAGCAGTTCCCAGGAAGTAAAATGCTCATCTCCATCGTGCACAGGTGGAGGGGATTCGAAGTCCTTGCGTCAAGAGGGGTTCGTCGCACCAGCTCTGGATCCTAGGACACTGGTGACCTTCTGTTTCTATTATTGCTCCTGCTGTTGCATTGCTGTTTGTGCTACCGTAAGCATATGACTAGGTTGTCCGGGAAGGAGATTTTTTCTGGTGCTGGTCATGGCAAGCACGTGGCACAGATCATCGACTCGTCTGCAGGTCCGTTATGGGGTCAAAAGCAGGTGCGTTCGCAGAGCTGGCCTGCGTGCCGCCAACATTGTCCTAGCTGGGCATGGCTGCTATGTTGCTACTCTTGCTACTATAGGTGGTGGCACAACTGCCTATACTGTAGTTGATGTGGCAGCTGGCACTAGTCATGCTGCCGCTGCCCTTGCCGCTGCCGTTGCCGCTTCTGCTTCCGCTTTTGCTGCAATAGCTGCTATTGGCAAAACCTTCACTACTACTAACCACTATTGCCGCTTTTGCCACTTTTTTTTCTTTGGTTTTTCAGATGGTCCAGGCAGAAAATCCCTCCCACCGGGCTCCCTTCCGGAAGCTGTTACCTTGGTGCCTTGGTGCCCTGTTGCCACTGCTTCTGCTATTGTTGCGGTTGCTATAGCTACATCTGCGGTTGCTGCCGGTGTCGTTGCTACTACGTCTGTTGTTGCTCTCGTTGCCGCTACTACTGTTGCCATTACAGTCCTTGTCGCTACCACTACTGTCACTGCTACTATGGTCACTGTTACTCTCGCTGCTGCTGCTACTACTGCTTCTGCTACCACTGTTACTACGGCCGCTGCTGCTGCTACTACTGCTTCTGCTACCACTGCTACTACGGCCGCTGCTGCTCTTGTCTTTGCTAATGTTGCCACGGTAGTTGCAACCGCTACTATCGTTGCCATTGCTGTAGCTGTTATTGCTATTGCTTCTTTTGTCGGGGCTGTTACGGTGGTGGCAGCGGCTGCTGCTGTTGCTGCCGCGACGACTACTACTACTATTGTTGCTACTACTACTACAGCTATTGCAGCAATAGTTGTTGTTTGTTCTGTTTTGTTTTGCTCTTTTGTGTCCTTTTTTGTTTTTTTATGTGTTTCTCTTGGCCAGTGGGTCGAGCCCACTGTCATGGGCTCAAGGGTGGTGTCGAGATTGCCACCTCCGCCATGCAGCAACATTCTGCAGCCGCAGCCGCTGATGTGGCGGCTGCTACTGCGGCAATTGTATCAGCGGCTGTTGCTGCATAGCTGTAACCATGAATGCTATTGTTAAAATAGTCGCAGCTGTATTTGCTGCTATAAAACTACAGTCGCAGCTGTTGCTGCTGTGGCCGTGGCTTATGATGTGTCTGTAGCCACTACTGTTGGCACCGCTACTATCGCTGTTTCTCTTGCTGCCGCTGCTACTCCTGTTGATGCAGCTACTGTAGCTGCTCTTGCTAGTGCTGCCGCTGCCGTCGTGGGTGCCGCTGTTGCTACCGGCGTTGCTGCGGCTACTGTGGCTCCACTACTGTCGCTGTTACCGCTGCTGCCGCTTCCACTGCTACCGTTGTTACTACTGATGCTGCTACTATTCACTCACTCCTCTGGTTGATGTTTCAACGTGTGTCGTCAACAGCAGGTTGTCTGACATTGTTGCACTGGGCGCTCACCTGCGCGTATCACACGTGGAGGTCAAACAGCTAAAAAAAATCCGGCAGAATTTTCTGTGGCCCAGTGGCCGTGGGAAAAAGACTGATGCCGCCACAAGGCAGGTTACTGCTGCTGGAAAAAGTTCGGCAGCATTTCCCCAGCACTGGCACGTATGGGAGGTCTGCCGGCATAGTCAGGAACATGCACGCCACTGCTCTTGCTACGTCTGCTACACTGCGGCTCTGATACCAAAGTGGAACCTATGTAGTGTGCAGGTTGAGGCAGCATCGCTGTTGATGCCGCCTGTGGGAACCCATGCTAGTTGCTGGCCGCTGTCTCTAAAGTTGAGCGACAGTGGTTCTGCTGCCCCTATGGTGTCCTGCTGTAGAGTCTGTCTGAGAGCTCTGGTTTGTTACTAAGAGGTGCATGCGCCAGACTTAGCGGCAGAGCTGCAACTGAAAGAAGCAATGACTGATTATGAATAAAGAATGAGCAACTAACTGAGACACCTCTCAGTTCTAGCCTCACCTCAGCTCTGTGAGGCTTGTTACTTAGAAAAAACGCCAACCAGGAAAATCCTAGCATTATCCTGTCTGGCAGAATTATCTGGATGAGCCTTGCTAGACAACCGACAGCCGAAAACCCGGGCGTTGTCTGTTCTGCCTGAAAACTGGACCATACCAAAATAACCACGTTGCAAACGCAGTTGTGCAGTCAGAATCAGCAAGAAAGTTAGCAAAGTGGAGTTACAACTGCCCAAACCTGGGCGCCTGTTGCACTACTCCTGATGACAGGTATCTACAACTACTGATGACATGACAACCAAGGGTTGTTGCCGATGGAGCTGGCCGTGTGAGGGTGTTGTGTCAAAAGTGTGAGGAGGAGGAGTACAATGCGCTCAGCGTTACGGAAACACATCCACTCCACCGAACAGCGACCCGTGGGCATTACTATCCATCTAGTCAGCCGTGTGCGTGAGCATGTACACCAACCGAGAGGTCACAGTATGAGTCAGTGGGGTAGTGCACGGAAAAAACAACAATAAGTTTAACATCAACAACATTATTGTGTGTGTATTCTGTATGATGCTTGATTCTTAGAAAGCAATTCCAAGTACACACCGACATCTCACGTAGTAGTGGACTCCACTTGCACTCTAGTATAGTTATAGAAACCTCATGTTGTAATTGCTTTGCATAAGCACATGTTTGACTGAATCATGGAGAAATATTGGTTTGAAAAAAGTATTTCAATTTACTTCCATGACATCATCATCACCATTCTTACCATCTCCTTCTTCTCCCTCAGCCTCCTCCTCCTCCTCCTCCTCCTCATCAAACACAAAAATGCCAAGCCCCTCAAACTCTTCTACTGCCGCTCCCACCAAGTTGGCTTCCTTTGCTTTGCGCCTCAACTCATTGATGTGGTCCTCCTCATTGGCATATTATTTAGCCACTGTCCCATGTTGGCTGACATGGATGTCCAGGAGGGAGGGCTCGTTGATCGATGACTTCATTGTGAGCAATTTCTCCACCGTCAAGTGAGCGAGGAAATTCCTGAAGTCTGCTATGACATGCTTGCCAAGAGAAAAATTGTACTCAAAAGAGGTGCAAGTAGCATGAACAGCATACAAGCTAGCTGCAACAAGGTGCAATGTTGGGAACGTTCTCTCAAGCTTCTTGAAGTGCTTCAGAACGTGGCACTTTGGAACCTTCTTTGGAAGTTTGCTCCACTGGTCCAGCTCCTCCTCCAAGGAAGGGGGCGGCTGTACAGCTGCTGCAGGAGCTTCAAGGACTTCAAACTATTGATTGTTTTTGCCCCTTGTTCAATGTTTCAGGATAGATCAGGAATGATGTGCCACTTGTGGAGGTATGGTCCCTGGATCCGTTGTGATGTGACTCAGCTATGCTATGTCTCATGTGAGATATGACCTGTGAGTACACCATGTGGGTAAGTGGCTACCTTGGCCATTTTGTTGATTTGGCCAAGTAAGAGGTCATGAGTTCCATCCTGGTCTCATGCACATCTTTTTTGCTATGGAAGCTTCCAATAAATAAAGTCCGTAGCTTCTTGGACGCTACATGGTTGGTCTGTCACATTGAAATTAGGATGCTTATGTGTCAAGCCCACAGTGCAAGTCTATCGGTGATGTGGCTGGTTCAGGCCACTTCCCAGGAATGTGCTTTTGATTTCTAGGACTGGACAGACAACTATAAAAGGACTTGTCTTGCATGCTGATCAATTAACCCTTGCTTGATGCTCTCTTGCGTCTTGACAACTTGAGCTCTTCTTGAGATGTAATAGTAAGGCGTTAGTACTCTTGAAGGTGAAGTGTATGCCTGATTAAGTTTGAGTTGCATGACACATGACAACAAAGGAAGAAGGCCTAAAAACCTTTGTGAGCTTTTTGGTTTCGCGGCTTCTCTGCCAGAGGTGGTTAGCTCATTAGCTAACAAAGGGTTATGGGCCCACTCCTCTGGTTAGAGAAGTTTCATGCATGCAACCGCTAGGTCACAAGCAATGAGAGCGCCTTCGCTCTCACCCAACGTCTCTGTTTGCAGGTCAATATCAGCGGGAGGGGAATGCAACACATCTGCACCTGTCTACCTTGGGAGCTGACATCAGCCTACATCAGCCTACATCTGCTTGCAACGGCCAACGTGAACAGGGGAAGCAGTTTCCTCTTTTCACTAATAGCCTAGAGCGGCCTCAAAAATAGGTACATCGGCATCAACAACAGGTGCAACAGCTCTAGGAGTTGTAGTTGTAGGGATGGCAGGAACAGGGGAACAAGGGAATCATTTGCCCATCCTCAAGTTTGATGGAGAGGGGTTTGCGCTCTGGAAGTGGCGGTTTGAGATCATCATGGATGACAGAGATCTGCTAAGATATTTTGACGGAACTATCTCAGAATCAAAGGAAGAGGGTGCTGACCTTATGGCGTGGGTCAAGCTCAAAAAGAAGGCTCTCGCCGTTCTTGTGTCCTCCATACAACCCGCAGTCCTTTCACACATCAGTGGTTCTACAGTGGCAGCCGTGGCCTACGCCAAACTCCGCAAGGTGTTTCATTCCTCCTCACTAGACAATCATCTCTTCATTAAACAAAACCTCATGAGCATGAGGCTTGGTGAAGGGGAGGATGTCTCTGCCTTCATGCAAAAGTTTGAGACTCTCTTGCAACAAGCCACCGGCATGGGGTGGGACCTGAAATCTGATATGCAGGCCATGATTTTTCTGATGACGCTTCCAAAAAGTTGGGACCCCATGATAACGATGATTGGAGGGTGGATTGAAGATCAAGTTTCCTACACCACTGTCTCTGAGTTTGTGCAGAATGAAGCCATGCATCTTAGCAGCAGCAAAGAAAACATGGCGGCCTTTGCCGCACGGAGCAGCGACACCTTCCGCACTACCTCCTCCTCTGGGTACAAGGGAAACAACAGCACTAGCAATAGTGGAAGGGGTGCAAAGCGCCAAGGAAACTGCCATAACTGTGGCTAGGCTGGACACTGGGCTCGAGAGTGCTGTGCACTCAAGAGAGAGAAGGAGGAGGAGGTGGGGATGAATGGCGAGGGAAAATATTAGAAAGGATCCCACAAGCTTGATGGTTGATTTTGCGTCCAACAAAGGGAGGGGGATACTCATGCCAGGAGCCTACGACCTTGATTTGGGCACAAAGGAACACACCACTTACGAGAAGAGAGACTTCATCTATCTTGCTCCATGCAACAAGAACTTCAGAGTCGCCAACGACAAGGTTGAGGCAGCTGAGGGGATTTGTGACAAGCTGGTCACAGTGGGTGTCAACGGTGGAGATTTTGACCTCAAGCTAGAGGGGGTGGTCTACTTTCCCTCCTTCATAGCCAACTTACTCTCCGTCTCTAAGTTAACTGACCATGGCATGACAGTGGTCTTTGTAGAGAAGGAAGCGGTCATAGTCCCTACCAAGGACATCAATATCTCCTACTATGCCAAGAAGGTTGTCGTACAGGTTCCTCGTATTAATGGACTCTACGTCTTGCAGACCAAAATGACAACTTCAACGGTTGAATCTTCAATCGAGAGTGATGATGAGGAGAGCAGCGATGTAGGCTCAGATGAGGATGGACATGTTGGAGCAACGGTAACAGTGGTAGCAGATGATTTGATAACAAAACCGCAAGCAACTGCAACCACCGGGGGTGTTCATTTTAGCCTGTGCACATCCTCCGAGAACCTATGGCACAGGCGCTTTGGGCATGTGGCTCATCGCACATTGGAGCTCATGGGAAAGCAGGAGCTAGTGCATGGAACAAAGCTAGGTGATGAGACGGAGGGAGCCGGGATCATGTGTGAGCCATGCATTCAAGGCAAGGCGAAAAGGAAACCTTTCAAGCGCAATGGCATGCATGCTCTTGCACTTCTTCATATCCTCCACTCTGACGTTTGTGGTCCTTTTTGCATACCGTCAAATAGAGGGAGCAGATATTTCCTCACATGCATCGACGACAACAGCTGCAACATCTGGATATACTTTTTCAAAACAAAATGTGAGGTGAAGGAGAATCTGCAGGCCTTTGTTGCTATGGTTGAGTGACAGAGTGGAAAAAAGGTGAAGGCATTCAGGATAGACAATAGAGGAGAGTACAAAACCTGCAGGGAGTCACTCAAGTTGTAGGGCATTGAACACCAGAAAACTACTCCCTACTCACCTCAAAGCAACGGCATAGCATAGAGGATGAACTAGACCCTCCTGGGCATGACAAGGTGCATGCTCTTTTATGCCAAGCTGTCTCCTAGGTTCTGGGCACAAGCAACACGTACAGCTACCTATCTTGTGAACCTCACACCTGCAACAGCTCTACAAAGGAGAGGCAAGAAGAAGCGGACACAACAGCTGAAGACATCTCAAGAAGCATGGTCAGGCAAGAAGCCGGACGCTTCCCATCTCAAGGTGTTCGGTTGCACCGGCTTTGCCAAGGTCCAGGCCGGTGAGGGCCGTAAAAAGCTCAATGCAAGGGCACGAAAGTGTATTTTCATCGGCTATGACACCACCCACAAAGCTTATAAACGGTGGGACCAAGGAGCCAAGAAAGTCATCTGTAGCAGAGATGTGGATTTCTACGACAGGTCTTCGAGTAAGGGAGAGCTTCTCGAACTTGAGAACACTCCAAAACAGGGAGAGTGGATCACTCTCCATGAGGAGGGAGACGAAGCTCCAACACAATGGCATGGGATGGGTATTGCAACAGGGAGAGGAGCTGATGAAGATGACTCGGAAGAATTAGAGTCTAATTCCGACGTATCCGATCTTTCAGAACATGAGGAGGATGCCTCTCCCATCATCAACAACAAACCAGACCTCCAGCCTCCCCATCAACAACACCAGTTCATGCCTCAAAGTACCTCAACAACATTACGACACAGATAGGGGTGAATGGAAAGGCTTCAACTATTCCTTCTTGGTTCAAGAGGAGCCAATGTCTGTCGCAGAGGCACTCACTCGACCTGACAAAGGAGATTGGGATGAAGCATTTCACAGTGAACTCTTCATCAAGGAGAATGGGACATGGGTGTTGGTGGACATACCTGCCGGGGCTCACATTGTGGGGTCCAAGTGGCTGCTCAAAGTAAAAATGAAACATGATGGCAAGATAGACAAGTACAAGGAACAGGTGGTAGCAAAGGGGTTCTCCCAACGGCCTGAGTATGATGAGACCTTTGCTCCAGTTGTCACGTTCGCCTCCATCCGGTCAATGCTTGCCATTGTTGTTGCCAAGAACATGGAGGTCCACCAGATGGATGTCAAGACAGTCTTCCACATGGATGTCAAGGAGATAGTGATGGAGGTTCCGGAGGGGGTTGATGCTCTCGAGGGCAAGGTGTGCATATTGGTGAAGGCACTCTATGGGCTGAAACAAGAGCAAAGACTTTGGTTTAAGGAGATGGACACGTTCATGGCCAAGGAGTCCTTCATGCACTGCGACAATGACCCTAGCATGTACGTGCATGAGAGCAAAGAAAGGACTATGTTGGTCGCCTTGTACGTTGATGACCCGATTCTATGCTCCTCTTCAACGCAACTGCTAGACGATCTCAAGGGGCAGCTGAGTTGTAGATTCGAGATGAAGGACAGGGGTCCTCTTGACTTCTATCTTGGAATTACTATCAAGCGCGACAGAGCAGTAGGTACCATCAGCATGAACCAGACAAAAGACATCGACTCTATCCTCAAACGATACGGCATGGCAGATTGCAAGCCAGACAACACATCCATGAGCTTTGAGTGCAAACCCTCCACCTCCATGTCCCCATCCAACGAAGCGGAGAAAAATGACATGCTGGGCATTCCATATCAGTCTGAAGTGGGCATTCTGATGTATGACATGGTTGCCACATGATCAGATATAGCCCATGTTGTTAGGCAGGTGAGCCGGTTTGTGGCCAATCCCGGTCCACTTCACTGGCAGGCCGTGAAGCACAACATGCGCTACCTTCAGGGGACGTGACACGCGGGACTCCAGTTTGGAGGCATTGCTGGATCCGCGCCACTGCGTCTCATGTACTACACCAATTCTGATTGGGGAGGGAATATCGATGACAGAAAATCTACCTCCGGCTTCGTGTGTATGTTGAATGGAGGTGGAGTCAGTTGGGCAAGTCGTAAGCATGAATGTGTCTTTCTGTCGACAGCTGAAGCTGAGTACATTGCCTTGGCTGACGTGTGTAAAGAGATGCAGTGGCTACAAAGCATGCTATCTAAGATGAAGGCACCAAAGGCAACGGTGACGGTCATCAAGATTGACAACATGAGCGCGATTGACATGTCCAAGAATCCCGTCCTGTCTAGGCGCACAAAGCACATCGAGATCTGCTACCACTATGCTTGAGAGTTGGTCTACAAACAGACAGTGGAGCTTGAGTATGGCGGTACCAAGCTGAACCGGGCTGACATGCTTACAAATCCAGTCGACAAGGATCTCCACCAGGCGGGAAGGCAAGGTATTGGCATGGTCAACGCAAGTGATGAAGAATGATGATGATCACTGAGGCAAGGGAGAGATTTGTTGATTGTTTTTGTCCCGTGTTCACTGTATTTGGACGGATCAGGAATGCTTTGCCCCTTGTAGAGGTATGATCCCTGGATCTGATGTGATGTGACTCAACTATGCTCTGTCTCATGTGAGATATGTCCTGTGAGTATACCACGTGGGTGAGTGGTTACCTTGGCTATTTTGTTGATTTGGCCAAGTTAGAGGTCATGAGTTCAATCCTGGCCCCATCCACATTTTCTTTGCTATGGAAGCTGCCAAGAAAGAAAGTCCATAGCTTCTTGGATGCTACATGGTTGGTCTATCGTCTTGACATTAGGATGCTTATGTGTCAGGCCCACAGTGCAAGTCTAATGATGATGTGGCTGGTTCAGGCCACTTCCCAGGAATGTGCTTTTGAGTTCTAGGACTAGACAGACCACTATAAAAGGACTTGTCTTGCATGCTGGTCAATGAACCCTTGCTTGATGCTCTCGTGCATATTGACGACTTGAGCTCTTCTTGAGATATAATGTGAAGGCGTTAGTACTCTTGAAGGTGAAGTGTATGCCTTATTAAGTTTGGGGTGTATGACACATGTCAACAAAGGAAGAAGGCCTACAAATTGTTATGAGCTTTTCTGTTCCCGGCTTCTCTACCAGAGGAGGTTAGCTCATTAGGTAACACAAACATGTCTTCCGTGGAGTCAGCCAGCGCTGCGTCTAACAGGACATCGTCCTCTTCATGCTGCCACTCACGTCATGGACAAAGCTGTCGGATGCCTGCTGCCTGTGACACTGCAGTGACCTTGGAGGAAGAAATTTCTGCTGCTGCACCTCCTTCCCCTTGCTGTGTGGCCTGAGAGCCATGGTGAGGAAGCTAACATTCTTGTCGATGACGTGCTTTTAAATACAAGTCTGGAAGTATCTCTTGTCAAACGTAGTACTGAAGGCTGCCACTCCGCGTGCAATGATTGTGTTTTCGGGATTCATCTCTATCACGTTTTTTGTGACATTCATTGCCGCCTGGGTTGCTTTCTTCAGCTCTTGCATTGCCTGCATTGCCTTAAGACGTTTCTAGATCTTAATGTGCTTGAGTGGGAGATGCTTCCACATGTTCGATGTGCACCCCTGCTTGCATGAGAAGGTTTTTGCGCAGGAGTTGCATTTGTTCTGCGGATCATCCAAAGGAGAGTCCGTGAGTTTGGTGAAATTGGTCAAGCTCACCAAGGTATCACCAGCACACATTCCCTTTCCCTGGTCTTGACTTTGTGCTCCTCATCACTGTCACCCTCGTCATTATCGTCATTTGCAGCATGGTGGTTGGCAGGCACGACCGAGAGGGCCTCGACAGCCACGGAGTCTGGTGCGTGGACACTGAATATGCTTGACAGTAGGACACAAGTATGCCTAAGGCACGCATGTGACCAAGGCGTGTGTGCGCCTAAGACATGCGTAATGATGCCTAGCAAAGCGTAGAGTGTAGAGTAGTCTTGCTTGCTTCATGGTTGCGTCACTAGCATCGGGACACCTCCAAAAACACAGATCACACGTAAAAATCTCTCAATTGCAAAGAAAAACGTTGATGACGTGAAAGGTGTTCAACTCGGTAGTTGTCCCTGCAGTTGGCCCATGCCAACCGTAATTTGGAACCGGTGAGAAACTGTGAAATTTTGAACCATTTGGAACTGTTAAGCCATCAATCATTTTTTTATCATGAGTTTTGAACAAGTCAACAAATCAACTCGGTGTGCAGCAAACAAACAGTACCATAATTAAAAAAATGAACCATATTGAATACCGCAAACCTGCTGCAAGTTTGCGGTATTGAGTATGGTTGAGTCTCTGACGCAGCTTACCCGCGGTACGGACTCAATAACAGCCACACATGGTGAATGTATATTCCGAGGTTAACACATTGTTGATTGTAGATGCTCTGGAATATCCTCTGCTGGAGTTTCCACAGCTCATGATGTGCATAAGGTGCGTTTCATTGGCAAAATGGTAATGCAGATTCACATCGGTGAGGTCATGAATAACATGTCATCAGACGATGCCAATTTTTATGAGGTGGATATACTTCATCTCCAACTGTCTGCATGCCACGGACTGACTGTCTGGTTGATGCCTTAAAATGAACTAGAACTCGTGGGATCCTGGGGAGGGTTCAAGATCCACGGATCCACGGATCGGATCATAGGTTGGATCCAGATTCGTGGATCGATCCGAGGTCTGGGATCCTCGGGTCGGATCCGCGGATCCATGGATTCTGTGTGAATCCTTTGCCAGACCAAAGTCTTTCATCTTGTATGTAGACTACAAGGAGGACTTGACGGACGCCACTGCCTCTTGACTCGGAGACGTAATCAGCAAGCCATCAACGTAGAGGAGGATGTTATAAAATGGCACAGACAGTGTGGTGACATAAAGGGAAGGATCATCTATGCTTGGCTGGTACCCCCCTTTCTCCACGGTTGAGGTGATCTCCTGGTTCCAACAGACTACTGAGTGCTTGAGGCCGTAGAAGGCCTTTTGCAGTATCCAGACTCTGTCAGTGCCATCAGAGAAGCCTGGGGTTGTCCTTATCCAATTGTCCATGTAAGAATGCATTGTTGATGTCCATCTGCTCGAGCTCCCAATCATTGTCTGCTACGGGACTTAGGAGAGCTCAAGCTGTAGTGTAATGTCCAACGAAGGCAAATGTCTCATGGAAGTTGACTCCGGGACATGGGAAGACCCCTTGGCAATAAGACATGCCTTGTATATTTCAAGCTCCCCGTCGAGCTTGTCATTCCAACGGAAGACCCATCAGGCATCAATGGCCTTCGGGCTTGGCGGTAGATCGAAAACATCATAAATGGCATGGTCATCTACAGCTCTCAGCTCATCTTGCATGGCAGCCTCCCATTGCCGTGACTCAGTTGCTACACGTGCCTATCAAACTGTGGTCGGATCAGGCAATGAGGGCGATACAACATCAGTTGTGGTACAATTTGCGACACTGCCAAGGATGGTAGCATCAAGTGTCTTCTCATGGTCTTTTGTGAGGAGTACATACCAAAGGGCAGAGCTAGGGCGGAAAATCCCTGTGGCCAAGCCCAGGGCATCCATGCCGGTCCGCAACACTGGTGACTGCTCAGGTTGAGACTGCCATGAATGGGCGAAGGAAGCGGACGCACTGTTGGAGCGGGTAGGGAGAGCTCAAAGGCGTCCACCACTTACAAAGGGTGAGATGGGTGCAGGAACGGGGGGAATCACCGTACGGAGGCATGTTAGGAGTAAGCAGGCTGGGCATGACAGGGATGAGCAGACTGGAAGGGGTCACTGAGGAGGGCACAGGGGACACGGACTCAGACGGGACAGGGGGTGAGGATACGACAGTAGAAGTGGGAGCTCCAAACATGCCAGGCACCAAGGACGGGAGGGACCCAGAGGACTGTGTATGCACTGTGCCTGAAAAATGGGGATGTGAAGAGGGTGAAGGCTGCTAGGTAGGGACAACAACAGGGACTACGGGGATTAAGGCTACACAGGAATCCTGGGATTCATGAATCTGGATCACGGATTCCGAATCCAGATTCAGATTCACAAATTTGGATCCAGGGGTTGGTCTTGTTTGGGATTTGGGAATCCACAGCCAAATCCTAGGGAGGGGGGAGGGGAGGGAACACACAAAGAAATTCTTATTCTTGGAGTTCACGTCTGCTAACGGGCATGCGGTGAAATCCTAGAGTGTCGGAGCTCCAATATGAAGTTTCTGAGATTTGAAACTCCAGAAACCCAAATGGGTGCCTCCAGGGCCGACTGGGCCCCAATCGTATGTTTGCAAGATATCTTGACTTGGCATGACATGTGTGTGGTCTTACTTGTCCCTATCATGCAAGAATCCAAAAATCATCAGAGTTGCGCTAGCAGTTCAAGGAGATCTTTTTCGTGTGGATAGTTGTCGAGCACTCTCACGTCTGTGGATTGGCTAGGCTTGGGAGATGGTGTTTTAAGCTCTAGGCCCAAAATGTCTACATGCCTTTTAGTTATGCTTGGAGTCCGCCCCTCAAATCATGTGTGCAGATTCTAGCTGCTTGACAAGTCCGCCATCATCAATCTCGGTGGGAGTGCATAAAAATCCTGGCGTCCGTATTCCTGTACGGAGTCTCCAAAGAAAAAATCAGAATACTATGTGGAAGATTCCACGTTTCGTGCCAGCGCTGCAAGTACCTACAACTGCATCACTGCCACAATGCACATCCATGGCCATTATCGAAATGAAAAATAAACAAAAAGGTCACCTCACTCGCACATGCATTCAGATTTGAACCGTGGTCGACGAGTCTCACTAACAACAGCTAGAGAGATTCTCCCATTGGATTCGGATGATTTGTGAATCCATGTGGATTCGTGAATCCGGGTCTTGGATCCGAAAATCCGGATCAAGGCCTAGATTTTGACTCACCAATCCACATCCAGTCTGAGATTTGCGAACTGGATTCGGTGTGCAGCCTTAGTGGGGAGAGCAAGGAAAGCAGGGAGCGACCTCCTCCCACAACAAAGAAAGCGGCAACAGGGAGGCAGCAGGCAAGGGACTCAGGTCACAGAGAAACATAGACTTGAAGAACAGGGGATCATGAGACTCGACGACCTCCTGGCGCTCGGGATCCCACAACCGCCAAGCCTTAGACTGGACAGAGACACCCAAGAAGGGATAAAGGCGCCTGTGCGGGGAGAGCTTTCCATCGCAAAGATCCTCGGGAAGCCAGATAGACGCAATGCTACCCAAGATCCGAGCGAGATAAAAATGAGCAAGAGTGCTTTACCAGTGCTCAAAAGGGGTGACACTGCAAGGGAGAGGACTGTGGGAGCACGGTTCAAGACCCAGGTCATGTAACTTATGGCCTCAAAGGTGAAAAGAGGGGAGAGATCCGACTCAGACAAAAGGGTGTGGAAGCCACTGACAAATGTTCGACTCCAACATTGAAAGACTCTGTTTTGCTGGGGTTTGTAGGGATCTGAGATCTCCAGACACACCCCTTTGGACGCAAGGAAGTGGGTGGTGGGACTAAGGAACTCACCACCCAGGTCACTACAAAAGATGCCCCGTGAATGTTAACATGACCGTTGAGCTTGGTGAGTGCACATCGCTCTTTTGAGGAAGAGTGAAGACCCAGTGAAACTAGGAGAAATCATCAGTAAGACAAAGGACATACTACCCAACATTCCTAAGAAAATCATGGGAAAGGGGACCCATAACATCTTCATGAATAAATTGAAGGGGGTGAGAAGATTAGGAATTTGAGGCAGAAAAATGGGAGCGATGCATTTTGCCCTGGGCACAGTCAAGACAGTCAGAGGGGAAATGTGACAAAAAGGTGAACGGGTAGAGACCAACAGAAGTTTGAAGTCAAAGCATGCTGTTGATCGCATCAGTGTGCACATGGCAAAGATGATGATGCAAGAGCTGAAATTGATTAGGAGAGAGGGGGAGAAAAATGGACGGGAAAGGAGCCAAAAGATGAGGCAAAGGAGGCAAGCAGAGGAACACGGTAAATCTTGCCACACTTGATACCTCACAAGATAACACGATCGTGTTGAATATGTTTGTCCCTTGTTTAGCCTTGTAGGAAGGATTAGGAATGCTTTACGCCATCTAGAGGTATGACCTTTGGATCTGTTGTAGAGCGACTTAACTATGTTCTATCTCATGTGAGATATGACGTGTGAGTACACTATGAGGGCGTATGGTTAACTTAGCCATTTTGTTGATTTGGCCAAGTAAGAGGTCGTGAGTTCGATCTTCACCCTATGCACATTCTGATTTTCATAGAAGTCCATAGCTTCTTGGAAGCTACATGGTTGGTCTGTCACCTTGGCGCCATGGTGCTTATGTTTCAAGCCCACAACACAAGGCTATTGGTGAAGGGGCAGGGTTAAGCCACTTCTCAAGAACGTGCTTTTGAGTTCCAGGACTGGATAGACACCTATGAAAGGACCTGTCTTACATGCTGTTCGATTAATCCTTGCTTCATTTTCTCTTGCATATTGACAACTTGAACTCTTCTTGAGATGTAATACTAAGGCCTTAGTACTCTCTAAGGTGAAGTGCACACCTGACAAGGAATTTGGGGTGCATGACACATGCCTGCAAAGGAAGAAGGTGTAACAGCCTTTGTGAGCTGCTTTGGTTTGACGACTTTTCTTCCAAATGTGGTTAGCCCAATGGCTAATAAAGGTTTTTGGGGCCCACGCCTCTGATTAGATAATTTGTACGCATGCAACTGCTAAGTCACAAGTAGTGAGAGTGCCTTTGTTCTCACACAAGTTCTCTATTTGCAAGCCAACATCAACAGGAGGGAAATACAACACATATGCACCATTCTGCCGTAGGAGCTGACATCAGCCTACATTAGCCTACATCAGCCTACATCTTTTTGCAACCGCCAACGTCAACAGGAAAAGCAGTTGCCTCTTCTCACCAACATCCAATAGTGGCCTCAAACACATGTGCATCGACATCAACAATTCATATAGCAGTTGTATTAGTTGTAGTTGTAGGGATGGTAGGGACGGGGGAACCAGGAAATCATTCTCCCATTGTCAATTTTGATGGAGAGGGGTTTTTTCTCAGGAAGTGGCCGTTTGAGAAAAAAACCCGTGTGAAGGGACTTAGAGTTGCATAGGGGAATTGCTAGGATATTTTGAAGAAACCATCCCAGCACCAAAGGAGGACGGTGCTGACCTTGTGGCATGGGTCAAGTTCAACAAGAAGGCTCTTGCCATTCTTGTGTCCTCTATGCAACTCTAAGTCCCTTCACACATCAATGACTGTATAGTGGTAGCCGTAGCATACGCCAAACTAGGCAAGGTGTTTCATTCCTCCTCAATTTCCAATAAGGCTGCACACCGAATCGGATTTGCGAATCCTGACCTGGATTTAGATTCGTGATTTCGAATCCCAGGTTGGATTTGGATTCGCGAACCTGAGACCCGGATTCGCGAATCCATGTGGATTCATGAATCCATCAAATCCCCTTACCTTTCAACTTCAATT
Organism: Penium margaritaceum; assembly: GCA_023375785.1. Lineage (NCBI taxonomy): Eukaryota > Viridiplantae > Streptophyta > Zygnematophyceae > Desmidiales > Peniaceae > Penium > Penium margaritaceum. Next base: position 115,875 of record SZWC01002638.1, read on the forward strand.
CAGTTCCATGTAAATTAAGGAGAATTGCACTTCACATACTTGTAACACCTTCATGGAAAATACTAATGTACAGTTCTACTTTTTGCATTTAACATCAAAATACAAGGGAATGTTGTGGTCCATGCAAATGCCAATGTCAAATGTGAAATGTAAGCAAAACTCCAGTTTCACTTGCATGACGGCATGCCTGCCCTGCCTAATGAACCGCATGACAGCATGGCTGCCCTGCCTAATGAACCACATTACGGCATGCCTGACCTGCCTAATGGACCGCATGACAGCATGCCTGCCCTTCCTCAACAAACATTGATCATGCTTCTGCCTCAACACCACAGGCACTGTTAGGAGCTCCATTGTCCTCTCCCACATCAGCAATGTCATCGTCGTGAAGCTCATCCCCATCTGCATCATCACCATTCTCCTGCAGAGCCACATGTGCTGCACGGCGCACAAGGTTGACACATTTCTCTTCGGCTTCCAATTCTGGTGCCTCTTCTCTGTTTGGAGCCACTGGAAAGTCTGCAAGTGCTGGATCGTTCACCAACGACTTCAGCAACATAAGGTTCTCAATCTTCAGGTCAATCAGACTATTTCGGAAGTCAGTAATGACATGGCGGCCTAGTGAGAACAGCCTCTAGGAAGGTGTACTTGTTGCTGGGACCGCAAAAAGGTCCAGGGCAGCAAGATGGAACGCGGGAAATCGAGTCTTGTTCTTCCTGAAGTACTTCAAAATATTGCACCTGCGGCCCTTATTCTCCTCCTTGGCCCACGCATCCACCTCAAGCTCCAGTGAGCTCGACTGGGCCTGCACTTGGTTCTGGTCGTCCTCAGCAAACATGTCGGCGGCTGCATCCTCTAGTGCAGCCTCTAGCAGATTCTGGTTGGCGCTGATGCGCTGGCTGCGACGCGGGGCTGAAGTGGCAGCATCTCGGTTTTGTTGTTGAGTCTCTGCATACATTTAGAAAGACATTGTTCAAATTGTTAGTAAATGTACGTTAGACTCACATGCAATGCATTCTCATCCTGACATTGTGTGCATTGCATCAGATTGCTTAGGTTTCATTTACGGAACGTAGAAGCCAAAACGGACCGCCAAATGTGAACCATGTGACCATGTCTTACCTGCAGATGTAGGCATCGCTGCGGATGATGATGTAGCTGCAGCAACCTCGCCCTGGCTTGCTGTGCTGGATGCTGCTTGCAATGCCATGCCTGCTGCTGCCTCATCAAGGGCTGCTGCTACAGCCTCCTCCACCTCACGTTGTTGCAAAACTCTCACGTTGTATGGACGCAGCATGTCCACCACCTTCAGCTGCAGTTCCGCGGCTGTGTTGATGCCGACCTTGGGCTGGACGCGTTCGTAAAACCGCAACCTGAAGCGCGGATCGCATGCTGTTTCCAGCACGTGTCGTTCCGTCAGCATCTTCACATACTTGTCCAGTTTGGCGATGCACGCGACAATGCCATCCTTCAGCTCCAAGAGGAGCTGCTCCTTGCATTCCAGGCAGCCCGCATTTCCCCTGCGCTTGCTCTTCCTCTCGGCTGCAAGCGCCTTCACCAACCAGGCCTGCATCTTCTCCAGCAGCGAAGCGTAGAACGGGATGACGAGTGAGAGGGTCGGGTATGTGGAACCTGAAATATCATCCGTGAAGCTCTTGAATGGCTTGAGGATGATGGTGACCTGGGCAATAAGATCCCAGTCGTTAAACATCGGCTTCAGTGCAGCACCATCACGGCCGAAGTCCGTCAGCCAACCCTCCAGGACGTCCTTGAGGCCGATGACGCGCTCTCACATGTCGAGCGCGCTGTTCCACCTCGTTTCAGTATCGAGGTGGAGGGAAAGGTACTTCATGCCCGCCTCCTTTGCTGCCTCCATGAGGGACTCCTCTCGGGTCGGGGTCCTCGTCACGAAGACTGCGATCGCTCAAAGTTGCCCAAGGATTGCAGCGACCCGCGGCTGCTTGAGAAGGTCTCCCTGTTGTTCTTCTATGCCCCATGGCCACTGCTATGGGTTGACGGACAGGTTGGGCATGCACTGCTCCCTTGGAGTAAGTCCCCCAAACCTTGTTCGTGGTGCAAGTCCAAGCAAGACACCAGAAGTGTAGCGCAACGGATAGCATGTTGGACTTAGGGACAACAGGTCCTGCGATCGAGCCTTGATGTGCGCAGGAGGTTTTTTGACCTAGCACAGGGGAAGTTTCTTAGACATTTCTCCATGCATGAGGAGAGTGCGCCACTTGGCGGTCAGTGGATGCGCCAATTGGCGGACTGGTGAGGTGGTNTATATGTACCAGGCTCATTCCTCATTCTAATTACACAATCTGGCCTTAGATGCTCCTCACAGAGTTGTCCAACTAAGGAACAGTATAAAGAAGACACTGGTTGGTCTAAGCCCCAGGAGTTAGTCTTTGACTAGCACCTCGCGCGAAAGTGACCAAGTGTTAAGTGGACACAGTTGCTAGCAAGTGATTGCCTAGGAACTGCTCAGTGTGGAACCGTGATCCTGAGGGTGATATCTTCTCCTAGCTGAAATGCTAGGAGCGGACGGCAGGTGCTATTGTGTCGGCCCTGTTTTCTAGTCCGTTTGCCTCAGGCCGGTTGACAAAGGGTTATGGGCCCACACTGACTAGTTGTAAGGCACGCTTCGCTCAACTCTGGTACTCTCTCTCCAGGTGCACACGTCGGCTCCATCAACTCCATCAGCTCCATCAGCTTCATCAGCTCCAACGGCTTGGTCTGCACTTAGCACACAGGGACTAAGGACAAGCTCTGCCCTTGGAGGCAAGTCCCTTGTGTCCCAACCAGGACAAGCTCTGCCCTTGGTGGCAAGACCCTGGGTGTGTTGGTGTAGATGTATTCTCTGTCTGCAGGTGAACATCGGCTGGAGGGGTAAGCAACGGATCTGCATCCTAAAATCGGTAGCAGACATCAGCTAACATCAGCCTACATCGGCCTCAACGCAGCAGAGACGTGGGAAGCAGACAAGGGCAACAAAAATGGTTGATCCATCAGGAGGAGTGGGGGCTGCCGCAGGGCAGTCCTCAAGCTGAACAGTGGCTACCACAGGGCAGACCACTGGAGCAAATGTGAGTGCTATGTCACTGCCGCAAGGTCTTAGACCCCTGGGAGGAATCCCCATTTTCGAAAGGATTGAATTCCCCCTTTGGAGATGGCAGTTTGAGCTGGCGATGAAAGTGCGCGGCTTCATCAAGCTACTGAAGGGAGATGAGCAGGTTCCCACGGAAGGCACATCTGAGCATGAGGCATGGATGGATCGAAATGATATTGTAATGTCATTCATCAGCAACGCGATAGCCAAGAAGTATGTTCCCATCATTGCCGGGTACACGCTGGCTTCCGAAGCTTACGACAAGCTCAAGCGCGTGCACCAATCCACCTCCCTCGCGAACAGACTATTCATCCTACAACGGCTGATCAGCATGCGGGTGAATGAGGGCGAATCAATCCCCGATTTCCTACAGGAGTTTGAAGGACTCCTTGGCGAGGCTCGCCAGATGAACTGGGACCTTGACAAGAACATGCAAGCCATGATCCTCCTCATGGCGCTACCGGATAGCTGGAGCCCAATGATCACCGTCATGGGCGGCTGGAAGGAGGACGACCTGACGTACACGGCGGTGTCTGAGTACGTGCGAAACGAGGCCATGCGCCGCAGCGGAAGTGAGGCTAACTTCTCAGCCTATGCCGCACGTTACGGTGGCCGCGGGAGCAAAGGGTCAGCCTCTGGTCAGAAAGGCGGCAGCGGAAGCGGTGGCGGCGGAGGCAACAATGGCGGCAAGGCTCCCAAGCGACAGGGTAACTGCCGCAACTGCGGCAAACCTGGGCACTGGGCAAGAGAGTGCAGGTCGCCAAAGAAGGAAGACGGCGGAAGCGGTGGGANCACGCCTCCAGCAAAAGGAGCGGCGCTGCTCAGGCCAGGAGCTTTTGGGCTCGACTCCGGCACCGATCATCACTCCAGCAACGACCAGGCTGGATTTGTCTCCATCGGCCCCACCGATCGGCGGTTCAGATGTGCAAACGGCAGTGTTGTCAACGCAAAGGGCGTGGGAGACAAGCTGGTGAGCATCAACCTAAATGGTACAGAGAAGGATCTACGGCTACGTGACGTGGTCTACATGCCCTCCTTTGCGGCAAACCTTCAATCTGTGTCAAAGATAACGGACAACGACATGTCAGTGGTGTTCACACAGAAGAAGGCGGTCATCGCCAGGAACGAGGACATCAAGGTCCTCTATTCCAACAAAGATCTCGTGGCACAGGTTCCACGGGTTGACGGACTCTACGTATTGCAGACAACGGCAGCAAAGACCTCGGAAGACGAGGGTCATGCGGGTGCAGCGGAGGCAGTGGTCTCGGCACCAACACAGGAGAGCACACCAACAAGAACTGAAAAAGCATCCTCTGCCGCAAAGGACGAAGACACTGATCCGTGGCACAGACGTTTTGGGCACGCTGCAAAGAGCACGCTCCAAGTCATTCAGCAACAACAGCTGGTCCGTGGCATGGATGGTTGCAAGAAGGATGCGGTTGAGTGTGGCAGCCTGTGTGAACCTTGCCTCCAAGGCAAGGCCAAGCGAACTCGCTTTGAGCGCAATGGCCGCCGCGCAGAATCAACCCTTGACCTGATTCACACCGACGTGTGCGGACCCTTTCGCACGGCATCAAACGGTGGTAGCAAGTATTTTCTGCCCTTCATAGACGACCACAGCCGCAAGGTGTGGATCTTCTTCCTCAAAACAAAGGGAGAGGTCAGAGAAAAGTTGCAGGAGTTTGTCGCCATGGAGGAGCGGCAGACCGGAAAGAGAGTCAAAGGGATGCGGAGCGACAACGGCGGAGAGTACGAGGCATGCAAGGGCTGGTTGCGGCAACATGGGATCAACCACCAGCCCACAACGCCTTACACGCCGCAGAACAATGGTGTTGCCGAACGGATGAATCAGACCATCCTCGGCATGGTGCGTAGCATGCTCTTCGATGCAAAGCTTCCACCGCGGTTCTGGGCGGAAGCGGCAAGAACGGCATGCTATCTCGTCAACCTGACTCCTGCGGCTGCTCTGGGCAGGCGCGGAAAGAAGAAGGGAAAGCAACAGATGACACCACAAGAAGTTTGGTCAGGGAAGAAGCCGGACGCATCACACCTGAANTAGCATGCTCTTCGATGCAAAGCTTCCACCGCGGTTCTGGGCAGAAGCGGCAAGAACGGCATGCTATCTCGTCAACCTGACTCCTGCGGCTCCTCTGGGCAGGCGCAGAAAGAAGAAGGGAAAGCAACAGATGACACCACAAGAAGTTTGGTCAGGGAAGAAGCCGGACGCATCACACCTGAAGGTATTTGGCTGCACCGCATGGGCAAAGGTCCAGGCGGGTGACGGTGCCGGCAAGCTGGATTCAAGAGTACGAAAGTGCGTTATGGTGGGCTATGAGACGGCCCACAAGACATACCGCTTGTGGGACCTGGCAGGAAGAAGACTCATCACCAGCCGGGATGTAACCTTTGACGAGAGGAAACCAGGCAAGGAAGAGATGCTTGATCCCACGGAAGCTCCAAAACAGGGAGAGTGGTTGGTGCTGCTAGAGTCAGGAGATCAAGCTCCTGAAAACTGGCAAGTGGTGCCAGTGCGGCAGGCCGTGAAGAAGAGTGGTGTGCCAGGGGGAGCGGCTGCGCAGGCTGACACAACGGCGAGCTCCGACACAGAGTCGGAGACGTCCGAGGCCTCTGAGACCAGCTCGGAGGCCAGTGGCTCTTCAAAAGAGGAAAATTNGGAAGCTGGACTGGACTGAGCTGGTCCTGTTTGGCTCAGGGAGAGCCGCTCACTGTGGCTGAAGCGCTTGCAAGGCCCGATGCGGCCAAGTGGAAGGAGGCGGTGGACAGCGAGCTTGCGTCCATCGAAGAAAATGGCACATGGGTGCTGGTGGACAGACCCGCTAACGCTCATGTGGTGGGCTCAAAGTGGGTGCTCAGGTTGAAGCGGAAGCAAGATGATAGCATCGACAAGTACAAGGCAAGGGTCATGGGGAAAGGGTTCTCACAGCGCGCAGGTTCTGAGTACGATGAGACCTTCGCACCGGTCGTCACGTTTGCCTCCATCAGGTCCCTGCTTGCTGTCGCTGCCGCCAAAGACCTTGAGATCCACCAGATGGATGTGAAGACAGCCTTCCTTTATGGGAAGCTCGACAAGGAGGTGCTAATGGAGGTACCGGAAGGTGTCAAAGCACCCGAGGGTAAGGTGTGCAAGCTGGTGAAGGCGTTGTACGGGCTGAAACAGGCCCCACGGATCTGGTACAAGGAGATGGACAGCTTCATGGCTGAGATCTCCTTCGCACATTGCAAAAATGACCCTAGCGTCTATGTGCGGGAGGACGAACGTGGCTTGCTACTTGTGGCGTTGTACGTGGATGATCTTATCATGTGTTCTTCCTCGCAGGAGGCCCTCACGGACCTCAAGAAAAATCTGGCCAGCAGATTTAAGATGAAGGACATGGGACCTCTCGAGTACTACCTCGGGATTGCTGTTCACCGCAACCGCAAAGCAGGCACCATCGAGCTCAACCAGACCAAGTACATCATGGACATCTTGAAGCGCTACAACATGGAGGACTGCAAGCCCGTCAGCACCCCCATGCCCTCCGACTGCAAGCTCTCCTCCTCCATGTCACCAAGCAACGAGGCAGACCGGCGGGAGATGCAAAACATTCCATACCAGTCCGCCGTCGGAAGCCTCATGTATGCAATGGTGGGAACACGACCTGANCGTCGCAACCAAGAAAATGCTTGCGGACTTCTTGACAAAGCCGCTAGACAGCGACTTGCATGTTGCAGGTGCTCGAGGAGTCGGCATGGTGGATGCAAGAGATGAGAACTAAAGACCAAAAAAAAAAAACTGACATGCACAAACACAACCTAGAGCTACAGGTTCATGCCGAAGAAAACTACCACAGCAGGTGGCCTACGGTGCAAGGGAGAGATTGTTGTTCTTCTATGCCCCATGGCCACTGCTATGGGTTGACGGACATGTTGGGCATGCACTGCTCCCTTGGAGTAAGTCCCCCAAACCTTATTCGTGGTGCAAGTCCAAGCGAGACACCAGAAGTGTAGCGCAACGGATAGCATGTTGGACTTAGGGACAACAGGTCCTGCGATCGAGCCTTGATGTGCGCAGGAGGTTTTTTGACCTTCTAGCACAGGGGAAGTTTCTTAGACATTTCTCCATGCATGAGGAGAGTGCGCCACTTGGCGGTCAGTGGATGCGCCAATTGGCGGACTGGTGAGGTGGTNGGAAGCCTCATGTATGCAATGGTGGGAACACGACCTGACATTGCTTTTGCAGTGGGTCAGGTGATCAGGTTTGTGGCCAAACCTGGACCAGAACATTGGCAAGTCGTGAAGCGGATTTTTCGCTACCTCAAAAAGACTCGGCACGTCGAACTTCGGTTTGGAGGTCTAGAAGGATCAGACTTGCTGCGGCTGACATGCTACACTGACGCGAACTGGGGAGGACGGATTGATGACAGGAAGTCCACCTCAGGGTTTGTTTGTCTTCTCAACGGTGGTGCAGTCTCGTGGGCAAGCAGGAAGCAGGACTGCGTCTCGCTTTCTACTGCTGAGGCGGAGTACATTGCACTCTCCGAAGTGTGCAAGGAAACACAGTGGCTTCGCAGTTTGCTTGATGAGATCAAGGCACCACAAGAGGAGGCAACGGTCATCCGCATCGACAACCAAAGTGCCATGGCTATGGCAGAGGACGACATGATCTCCCGGCGTACAAAGCACATCGATATTCGGTACCACTACTCACGTGACCTTATCGCCAAGGGTGTCGTGGAACTGGAGCACGTCGCAACCAAGAAAATGCTTGCGGACTTCTTGACAAAGCCGCTAGANTTAGATGCTCCTCACAGAGTTGTCCAACTAAGGAACAGTATAAAGAAGACACTGGTTGGTCTAAGCCCCAGGAGTTAGTCTTTGACTAGCACCTCGCGCGAAAGTGACCAAGTGTTAAGTGGACACAGTTGCTAGCAAGTGATTGCCTAGGAACTGCTCAGTGTGGAACCGTGATCCTGAGGGTGATATCTTCTCCTAGCTGAAATGCTAGGAGCGGACGGCAGGTGCTATTGTGTCGGCCCTGTTTTCTAGTCCGTTTGCCTCAGGCCGGTTGACACTCCCACGGCCAAGTTGATGACACATCCGAGACACCTTATGTGGCCAGATTTTCAAAGGATTCGTTGTGCAGGATGAGGTGCTGGTTGATCATGGCATCGTCCATTGATTCGTTGTCCACCGTGCGACAGAAAAGTTTGTCCCACAGACCCCACTGCTGCAGTGCCTTCTTGAGGAGGAGGTACAAGTTCTCTGCTGTGGCACCACGGGTGATGGCGTGGAAGGCGAGTGCAATGGCGCGGACCTTGTAGTTGTGGCCAATCCAGTGGGCGGTGACACCCAAGAATTTCGTGTTGTTGATGGCTTTCCAGCCATCCGCGGTGAAGCTCATGGCGCTCATCACAGCACCAAAGAGGACCTTGATTCGTGCACGGTATGCAGGAGCAGCCAGCCGGATGAGGCGAGTGAAAGTCATGCGCCCAGGGAGACTCGCAGCAGGGTTTGCATGCGTGAACGCTTTGGCGAGCCAAAAAGAGTCCATGGAGCTGAAAGATAGGTTCTTGTCGACGAGATGTGTCCAAAGGAGGCAGAGGAAGTGCTTCTTTTTTAAGACAAGACCCACACCAGCAGTACCACAAGACACGGGAGCGTTTTCAGGATTCATTGCAGCAACCTCCGCGTCTGCTTCTGCCGCAGCCACCCGTGCATCACACAACTTGCTTGCGGCCACCATTGCCTTAAGCTGGACGTACCTCTCCTTGTGCACCTTGAGGAGGTGCTTCCACATGGCTGAGGTAGCCCCATCTTTGCAGCTGATCGTCACGGGGTTGTTGAGATGCCTGGTGCAGAGAAGGCAAGTGACACACTGGGAGTTGTTGCAGACCTTCTTGAAGCAACCCCAAACAATGGAGTCCCGATGCTTATGCTTGTCCCCAGCCTGTTCCTCCTCTGCATCGTCCTCAGAGTCGGACGCCGGGTCGTCCTGGGTAGCGGGCACGTGAGTGAGGTCCTCATCATCAGACATGGCGCTCTCTCTGTATGCCGTTGATTGTCGAAAGCGAATGGTGACTCACCAATATGTTTGGGCAGTTTTGAGTGTTTCTACCCTTTCTACAGCGTGCCCAATCCTAGTCAGAATTCAGATCACCTAGACGGACTAGGTGATGGCGCTGACCAAGGCTGTTGCCCAATGGTTGAGGATCAAAATCCTCGAATGGACTACAGCCGGTATGCTAAACCTTAGCTTTCTCCATGTGGTGATGCACGAAAAGCAGTTAGGAGCACCAGACTGATCGCTTTGGTAAGGTTTGTTCCACGTGTTCGGTCCTAGCTGCCTAGGAGGGGATTTCGACCAATAGACTACATGCATATGATGGCGGCCACATGCATGTCAACGGTCAACAGTGGTGGATGTGTCATTACGCGGCAAAGTGGGGGGCCCAAACCCGTGATTCGGAGTTCAAAATCTGCCACTTCTCGAGCGCCACGATCGGAAGTGTCGCACAGCCGGATGTGAACCGAACCAGGCTCTTTGACAAGGCTGGGCACTGGGCTTGGGAGTGGAAGGAATCCAAGAAGGAGGGAGTAGAAGGGGATGAATGGATCAGGGGGATGGTGGGAAGGATCCCACAAGCTTGATGGCCCAATGTGCCTTCAACAAAGGGAGGGCGATCCTCAGGCCAGGAGCTTGTGGCCTTAATTTAGGCATAAATGAGCACACAACTTACGAGATGAGAGACTTCATCTCTCTTGCTCCATGCAACAAGCACTTCACTGTCACCAACGGCAAGTTTAAGGTAGCTGAGGGGATTTGCGATAAGCTGATCATAGTGGGTGACAATGTTGCTGACTCCGACCTCAAGCTAGAGGGGGTAGTCTACTTACCCTGGTTTAGAGCCAACATGCTCTTTGTCTCTAAGATAATTGACCACGGCATGACAGTGGTCTTCACAGCAAAGGAAGCTGTGATTCTTCTTGCCAAGGACATTAAACATATCCTACTCCGCCAAGAAGGTTGTTTCACAGGCCCACCACATTGATGGTCTATGTTTCTTGCAAACCAAGATGAAAACATCAAAGGTTGAGTCTTCGGTCGAGAGTGATGGTAAGGAGAGCATCAACGTAGAGTCTAAAAACTAAGGGCATGGTTGAGAAATGGAAGTTGCGGCAGTGGAAGATTTAAAAACAAATCCGGAAGTAAAATCAGCCACTGGGACTCTTCATTTGAGCCAGCACACATGCTATGAGAGCCTATGGTACACGCGCTTTGGGCAAGTGACTCATTGCAAATTAATGCTCATGGGAAAGCAAGAGCTAGTGCGTGGGATGGATCTACGTAATGAGGCAGAGGGAGCCAAGTTTTTGTATGAGCCATGCAGGGAAAGGCCAAGAAGAAGTCCTTCTAGCACAATGGTACGCGTGCTCTTGCACCCCTTAACTTCATCCACTCTGGTGTGTGTGGTCCCATTTGTACATCATCCAACAGAGCAATCGGATCTGTTATCACATACATTCACGACAACAACCTCAAGGTCTGGATATATTTTCTTAGAAATAAGAGTGAGATGAAGGATCATTTAGAAGCCTTTGTTGCTATGGTTTAGCGACAGAGTGGAAAGAAGGTAAAGGCATTAATGGCGGACAATGGAGGAGAGAAAGGAGCCTACATTGAGTGGCTCAAGATGCTAGGCATTGGAACATAGAAAACAATCCCCTACTCACATCAAAGCAACGGTATAGTAGAGATGATGAACAAGATCCTCCTGGGCATGACAAGGTGCATGATCTTTGACACCAAGCTGCCTCCTAGGTTCAGGGCTGAAGCAACACAAATGGCTACCTATCTTGTGAGTCTCACACCTTTTGTACCTCTGTGAAGGAGAGGCAAGAAGAAGAAGACACAGCAGGTGAAGAAATCTCAAGAAGCATGGTCAGGTAGGAAGCTGGACGCCTCCCATCTCCAGGTATTTGGTTGCACCGGCTTTGCCAATTTCCAGGCCAGTGATGACCGTGGAAAGCTTGATGCAAGAGCACAAAAGCGTATTGTCATTGGCTAAGACACCACCCACAGAGTTTATAGCCTGTGGGACCAAGGAGCCAGCAAGGTCATTCGCAGCAAAGACATGAATTTACACAAAAGGTCTGTAAGAAAGGGAGAGCATCTTGAACCTGAGAATAATCCAAAACAGGGAGAGTGGCTCACTCTCCTTGAGGAGGGAGACAAAGAACCAGCACAATGGTATGAGCTTGGTGTTGCAACACAGAGAGAAGCAAATGAAGGTGGCTTGGAGGAATCTGACTTCAAATCCAACATATTTGATCCTCAAGATGATAAGGATGATGCCTCTTCCATCATCAACGACGAAGCAGACCTCTAGCTTCCACATCAACAGCAGCAACCAACAGGTCCAAGGAGCAGTTCATGTCTCAAGGTACCTCGGCAGCATTACGACGTACATAGGGATGAATGGAAATGCTTTAACCAATTGTTCCAGGTTCAAGAGGAGCCAACGTCTGTGGCAGAGGCACTCACTTGCCCTGACAAAGCAGAGTGGGATGAAGCAATTCGTAGTGAACTCAACTCAAATGAGGAGAATTGGACATGGGTACTAGTGGACAGGCCAGACAGGGCTCTCGTGGTGGGGTACATGTGGCTGCTGAAATAAAAAAGGAAACAAGATGTCCAGATAGACAAATACAAGGCTAACGTGGGTAGCAAAGGGATTCTCTCAATGGCCTAACACAGAGTACGTTGAGACCCTTACTCCAGTTGTGACGTTCACCTCCATCCGGTCAATGCTCACCATTACTGCTGCCAAGAACATGGAAGTCCACCAGATGGATGTAAAGACAACCTTTTTTCATGGCAAACTTGAAAAGGAGGTGGTGATGGAGGTTCTGAAGGGGGTTGATGCTCCCGAGGGCAATGTATGCAGATTGGTGAAATCACTCTGTGGGCTAAAACAAGTACCAATGCTTTGGTATCAGGAGATTGATACATTCATGGCTGAGTCCTTCATTCACTACGACTATGACCTGGCATATACGTGCATAAGAGCAACAAAAGGACTATGTTGGTCACCTTGTATGTCGATGACCTGATTCTATGCGACTGCTACATGATCTCAAGGGGAAACTGAGTAGCATATTTGAGATGAAGGACATTGGTCCTCTTGAATTATACCTTGGAATATCCATCAAGCGTGAGAGAGCAGCAAGTACCATTAGCCTGAACCAGACAAAATGCATCGACTCCATTCTCAAATTTTACGATATGACAGATTGTAAGTCTACTAGCAGACCCATGAGCTTAGAGTACAAGCTCTCCTCCTCCAATTCCCCTATCCAAGGAAGTGAAGAAAATTGACATGTTGGGCATCCCATATCACTCTAAAGTGGGTAGTCTGATGTATGCCATGGTCGCCACCCGACCAGTTTAAACCCATGCTGTTGAGCAGGTGAGCCGGTTTGTGGCCAATCCTGGTCCACTGCAGTGGCAGGCTATAAAGTGCATCATGCGCTATCTTAAGGGGATGCGGTACGTTGGACTCCAGTTTAGAGGCCTTGCTACATCCGCATCACTCTGTCTCATGTGCTACACCGATGCTGATCGGGGAGGCAATATAAATGACAAAAAATCTACCTCTATTTTGGTGTGTATGCTGAATGGAGGTACTTTCAGTTGGGTGAGTTGCATGCAGGTATGTATCTCTTTGTCCACAGCTAAAGCTGAGTACATCACCTTTGCTGAGGTTTGTAAAGAGATACAGTGGCTACACAACTTGCTGTCTGAGATGAAGACACCAGAAGCAACAAAAACCGTCATCAAGATTGACAACATGAGTGCAAATGACATGTCCAAGAACCCAGTCCTGTCCAGGCACACAACGCACATCTAAATCGCCACCAGTATGCTCGAGACTTGGTATAAAATCACACAGTGGATCTCAAACATGTCAGTACCAAGCCGAACCGGGCTGACATACTTAGGAAGCCACTAGACAAGGATCTCCATTAGGCGGGCAGGCAAGGTATCGGCATGGTCAATGCAAGTGATGAATAAACATGATGGAAACTGAGGCCAAGTGTGAAGGAGATACTTGTTGAATATTTTTGCCCCTTGTTCAGTGTTGAAGGACGGATAAAAAATGATCAGCCCATTCTGGAGGTATGACCCCTCAATCTATTGTAGGGTGACTCAACTCTGCTCTGTCTCATGTGGGATATGACCTGTGAGTACACCATGTGGATGAATGATTACCTTGGCCATTTTGTTGCTTTTGCCTAGTGAGAGGACACGAGTTCAACCCTACTCCCATGCACATCTTGGTTGTCATGGAAGCTTCCAAGAAAGCAAGTCCGTAGTTTCTTGGAAGCTACATAGTAGGTTTTTCACGTTGGCACTAAGATGTTTATGTGCCACGTCCATAGCACAATTCTATTGGTGATGTGGCAGGGTCAAGCCACTTCTCAAGAATATGATTTTGAGTTCTAGGACTGGCGAGAAAGATATGGAAGGAATTGTATTCCATGCTGTTCAATTATCCCTTGCTTGATTTTATCTTGCATAGTGATGACTTGAGCTCTTCTTCAGATGTAATGCTAAGGTATTTGTACTCATGAAGGTGAAGGACATGCTTGATTAAGTTTGGGGTGAATGACACAAGCCTGCAAAGACAGAAGGTATAAAAGCCTTTGTGAGTTTTTCTGGTGTCACGGATTCTCTGCCAGAGGTGGTTAGCTCAATAGTTAACAAACCAGAGGGGTAGAAATAGACAGTTCCAACACCATGACTGGATTCAAAATATATACCCTCATTGTCAAGAGAGGTAACCGAAAGTAAGCTAAGCTCCAAAGAAGGTAGCTACAGAAAATTATGCAAAAACAACACAACACTGGGTCCAGCAAAGAAACGACACCAATCCCTTGAACGGGAAGTAAGTGACCGGACCTATTCCGCACAAAGCGAACAGAACCAACGGGACCCAACAAGACAAAGGAGGAACAAACGGACGTCATGTGGTGGGTGGCACCTGAGTCGAGGACCCAGAAGCTAACGGATACATGAAAATGTGGAAGAACACTACACGTAGCAACAGTGCCAACCGAGGGATATGACGAGGCACAGAAAGGGAGACAAAGAGGGAGAATAATAGACTACGAGTGCTCGACCCCCAGGACAGACACACACGTAAACCCAAGGACACGACCGGGGGACAATGTCAGTCTGACGGGTAAGAACTCTGGCCAATGCAGCTAGAATCTCACCTCCATCATTGTGAAGGTGGAGATGCTGCAGAAGAGACTGCTCCATAGGCGCTTGCCATCGATGAAAGGCGCTTGTGATGAAGTAGAGGATTTGGAGGGAGAAGGAAACCACGAAGGAACGAGGTAGGCCGGAGAAGGCGGTCGAGCATGGACAGGTGCTCCACAGGGTGGTGGCCAGCCCCAGGGGTATTAGACTGGTGGAGGAGTGGAGGGCATGCCTGTATTGGAATAGACCTCTGCGGAGGAGCTGGTTGACCGTGTCGATGCGCTGAAGTTGGAGATGGATCTGACTACAGAAGAGGCAGAAGAACCGTTGGAACATGCCCAATGAGCACACATGGCACGTGTAAGGCACAAGTCATTCGGGGGTGTAGGGCACTTACATGCAAAATGATCAGAGGAGCCATAGTTCCAGCACACCACCTCGCTGGGAACACAAGACGAGGCGGAGTCAGTGGGTTTCCCTTTGCCTCGGCCATGATCCCGTCCACGTCCAAATCCCTGAGAGGCAAGGGCCGTTGCTGTATAAATCGAGGATACAGACGATATAGAGGAGGAGGTGGCAGAGGTAGAAGAAGAGGAAGATGAGGTAGTGGTGACGGTGGCGACTCTTGCCAGAGCAAAATGGTGAAGATGTTTGTCCTGAAAGCTGGTCCACCATGCAGCAAGTCGCTTAGCGGTAAAGTCCCTGCGATTGCTCATCTTCTCTACTTCGCTGCTACTCTGCTTTATTGAGGCCGATGAGGCTGATGAGGCTGCTGACTGCTACCGTTGTCAAAGGTGTAGTTGGTTCCGTTGCATACCCCTCCCGCCGATGATCGCCTAAGGTGATGGTGACGTTGTGAGAGAACGGACTCAAGGTCGTTCCACCTTCTAAAAAGGGGTAGAGCTTAATCTCGTTGGGGCTCGAGGGTCTTTTCCAACATGGACAAAGGTGTTCCTTGTCCCCTAGTCCGCCAAGTGCGCGCACCCTACCTGAAGAAGCCAATGGAGCAGATGGAGCCGATGGATCAGATGGAGTCGTTCGATATTTGTATCCCTGTTGTACCTGTGCGCCTTGCAAAACCACGTGCCAGTCGGTCTTGGAAGCGTGCCTTAGAACCAGAAGTGTGGGCCCATAACCCTTTGTCAATGCGCTGGATAGCAACGGTCTAGAAAACGGGTCCCGACATGGGAGGCCGCCAATCGCTCTTGGTATTGCAACCAAGATAACATATCACCCTCGAACGAGGGATCCACACTTTAGGTTCGTTCGGTCTGCAACCTCACAACGTCCGCATGAAGGTCTTTAGTGTCTACCCTTGGTTGGACAATCTGTGAGGAGTCTCAAAGGCAAGAACTATAAATGGATGCATGCATGCAGGGTACATGCCTTTATACTTGCAGAGCTTTGCTAATGCTTCTGCTTGTAGTGGCTCCACTACAGCCAACCTCAACCTACAGTCTTACTTGGCGCGTCCGTAGACCGCCAAGTGTCATCCTCAAGGCAGGCTCTAGTAAGATTCCTAGAAGCTTCCTTTCCAAGTTTGGGCCACAAAGAAAAGTGCAGTCATCGTGGGATTTGAAACCATGGCCAATCATTTGAATCTCCAGTGGCTATTCCAACTAGGCCACAAAAGGGTATGATCCCTATTATGATCCACAGGACACATACCCATTATGGCCAGTGCATTCCTGGCCCATCTTAGAACAGACGAAGGGGACGTACTCCATAGAGCAGTGCATGCCTTGTCTGTATGTGCAGCTAGCCAGCTATGCAGTGGACAAGGTGCATACCATTTCAACACACAGTGCTTTCAAAGTGATAACAAACATGTGGTCTCGCATGACGACATCATGTCTGGTAGCAACACTTGTGTGGCGCTATCCCCGCAAGTGTACTGGAGGGTGGAGAGTGCCCCTCCTGCTGGGACTATTGCCGTTGCCGCCGCTATAGCTGGAGTGCGGCTATTATGCTTCTGCTCTTGCAGCAGTATGGAAGTTGCAGCATATAGGAGATTAATGGCAGGGTGGATTTGCAGCAAATGCCGTCGTGTAGGCGGCTACAAGATATGCTGCCACCACTGCAGTGGTGCCACTGCTTTAACTGCCGTTGTGGGCAGCAGAACCAAAGAATGCTGCTGCATTTGTGGAGAATTTGGGGACAAAAGCAATGTCGAATATTACAGAGGAAGTGATGCAGACAAAGCAGCTGAAAATGCAGCTGCTGCTGTTGCACCTGGCGCTAGAATTTTACGAGGGGCTAGTCCTGCGAGAGCTGCCCCTCTCAAGTAACTCGAATGTTATGGCAGATCACTGGCCTGGGCTCCAGCCGTTACCGGAGTTGTAGATGCCGGTCACATTGATGCAGATGACGCGATAGCAGCCGCGGGTTTGACTCAGTCCGTGGGATTAGGATCAGTGCAAGGAGCGCAGTGTAGTAAAGCATTAGCCTGCAGAGTCGAGGAGTGCAGATGCTAAAAATGCTGTTCTCGTGCGGCATGTGCAGATGTGCGGTGGTAGAAACAGTGGCGGCGGCAGCAGCGGTGGTGGTAAGAGGTCCACGGTGAGGACCATGTGCTCAAGGCTTCTCTCGTGACCCTGCTCTGATACTAGTAGATGGACTAGGAATGCAAGAAAGCAATGCAAAACATGCATGTTACCATGAGAATTATGGAACCATGGCGTGAGAAGATCACGCGAAGCTACACACAAAGACAAGCGAACAAGGAGAGTGAGAAGAAGGTCACAGGTCAGAGACATGAGCCACGCGGGAGGAAGCAAGTGAGCAGCAAGCTCCCTCTCGTTTGCCACATTCAAGAGTGGTGGTTTTGAACCACCACCTATGGAATCAGGGAATAACATTGTCCAACGTATTGCCAGCTTAGCAGCCGGCAGGAAAATAGGGTTGGGAGAACACCCGGCTCAGTCGACGCCAAGTATGAAAACAAGCAAGAGGTCAAGACACGAGAGTATGCAATGCTGAGGAAGCCTAATGGCCTCTTGGCCCAAGGGGTTGGCCGTTGTTTGATCACGTTCTCATAATGGCACAGCGTGTAGCATTGTCTCTCTTACGTCAGTCACCTGCATCAGGTGAGTGTGCTATGAGGCCACAGATCATCATGGGGTACTGACACACAACCAATCACGGGTTGTCCCGTCTGTCTACATAGCTTACTGTGAACATGCTCGTGCACATCCCTGATGCAGACCAAACAAGCACTAGAGCACCGATGGGTGGTAGCTCTACCCACCAGCAACTACCAAACAGCTGTCATGGTGTCTCAAATTCTTGTTGGGATACTCTGCAGTTTTTTGGCAATCACTAGAGTTTTCTTGGTGGGGTTGCACTTCACATTATACCGAGCGGAACGTAGGTGGTTCACAAGAATGAGGTGCAGGAAAAAAGAAGATTGGAGGACTTGGGACCAATGGATACTTTGTATTAAGCGATAGATGTACTTTGAAGACAAGTGTCAAGTGCATCGAGCACATACATACAATGACAAGAGTTAGATTGAGACACATATTGGCTCCTTGGCGCTCGAGCTCAGCGATGCGTGGTGGGTCATGCAATAAGTGGCTTCTTCGAGGAGCTATGCCAAGAATTCGGGGGAATTTGAGAATATCGAGGTGTGGTTTTATAAAGATCATGCATTGTCAATAAGCCAATCAAATAATATTGAAACGTCGATATGATTTGCAACACCCTGTCGACCAATCTGGAAAGTGGTCGAAGTTGTTATAACCTCTAACAAAAGAAAACTAGAGGTCAGGGAAGGTGCCAAAATGCTCTCAGCCCATTGGTGTGAGAATCCGGAGGTCATCGCGCGGTGGACCATGAATGTAAAGGCAAAAATACCCACTCACGGAGTAGTGCATGTTAGGGACATAACACTTCCCCCTCTTTTAGCCACGACTTTCTGGTGCCTTAGCAGACGTAGGTCAGTGACAACGATAGTAGCCGTCAATCAGGTGATCAATGATAGTACTTGTGGGGTTCCCAGCTGTTGTGTGTGGCGTCAAAGTCATGCCGACTGACCAGATACATTACCGTTTTTCCACGGTGTCAATTTTTGAGGATATCTTCAATCACATAATCCATATCCCCGTCCACTTGAACAAGAAGTGGTGGTGCGAATTCTCTACTGGGGAAGTTTGTACTAGGTTCTGAGTTGTTATTGAGCTTGCTGATGTGGAATTTAGGTTAGATCACCACGTTGTCATGAAGGCACAGCCTAGAGATGATAGGGGCTTGCATTCGCTCGATCTCATATGGTCCCAACCATCGGCGTTTGGGCTTCCAAAAGTCTTGTCCTTGGACTTCGATGTTTGCCAGGCTCAGGAGGATGCGATCGCCAGCGCTGAATAAATCATTACTGTGATGGAGGCCGGCGGCTCGCTTCATAGCTGCTTGTGTCTTTGTGAGGGTGTGTTGCATTTCCATCGACATGCTTGAGAAGTCCCTGCGTTGGATACCGATCGTGGGGATGTTTCTATGACTTTGTAATCCAGCCGGTGTGATGGGAAGTTTTCCATAGACAATTTCAAACAGAATTCTGCCCAATGCGGTAGAAGTGGTGGAGTTGTATGCAAGTTTGGCGGTTGGCAGTTTGGTTGCCCAATTTTTCTTGTACAGTTTGCATAATTTGCGGAGGAGTTTTTTTAGTATTTGATTGGTCCTTTGTGTTCTTGCGTCCGTTTAAGGATGGATAGCCGTTGACAGCTGGATCGGATTGTCGTAATGCATCATCACTTCGCGCCAAAAATGGCTAGTTAAGTGGCCGTCCGTGCTGCTTAGGATGGTAGTTGGAATGCCATGCAGCCTTATGATCTAGTTTTGAAACATCCGTGCCGTTCCTTTTGAGTTGATGGTGGTCTTTGTCGGGATGAAGCGTGACATGTTTTGAAGCCTGTCCACCAACACAAGGATGGTATCGTAGCCCTCAAAGGTGGCAAGTTATCCCATCACAAAATCCATGCTGATGTGGGTCCACGGTCTGTCGGAACAAGTAGTGATTGGAGTACACCGGATGGCCTTGAGCGACAGGATTTTCGTCTCTGAATGGTTTCGCACGAATTTCAGAAGGTTGTCACATCTGCATGTCTTCCAACCAATAGTATTTCTTCATCTTCTTAAGTGTCTTGCCTTCACCGATTTTCCCACCTCGGTTGGTGTGGTGGCATTCCTGTAGTAACATTCTCTGTAACCCCTCGTTCGGCAAAACGACAACCTCGCGAGTGCATCGCCTTCACCAATAGAAGTCAGTAAACCAAAACCTAGTTTTCTCGTAACCACAAAACTCCTGGTTAACCTTCATGAAAACCTTCATTTATTACGTTTCTTGTTTGACGAGCAACGTGTTGATCACGGCCATCAGATCTGGTTGTTAACTTAGAGCACCTGCTGGATTAGTTTTTCCAGGTAGGAATTTGATGTTGTAGTCAAAGTTGAACTTGCGGAACTCCATCCATTGAGTTTGTCGACAACTTAGATTTGGTTTAGTCTTGGAATTTTTCAGGGCTTGATGGTCGGTGTGGACAATGCAAAGTCAGCATTACAAGTAGCAATGCCATGTTTAGAATGTGTGAAAAACTTTGACGTGACCGGTTCTCCACTGCCGTTGTCTTGGAGATGAATGGGACAGATTGCTTGAGTAGACATGCCGGTGGCCATGATGTAGTCCAACATTGGATGCACCAATCATAAGGCTGGCACCAAGGTCAGAGAGTTTCTCAAAGAGTTACACGATTCTTGTTCGCTATCCCCCAAAGAGGATAGAGGTGCTGATACTCAAGCGTAGTCCTTATCAAATCAGCACTAGTAGCTGCAAAATCCCAGAAAACCTTGGACGACCCAAAAAACATAGGTTTTAGCCAATCAACGGCTACCTCCACCTTTTCCGGGTCCATGGTGATCTGTCTATCACGGCCAATGTAGCCTAGAAATTCAATTGAACAGCGACGGAAGCTGCACTTCAATAGTTTTCTGAAAGAACTTTGTAAAACGTTAATAAATGTTTGGAGATATCCATTGTGTTCCTCCATAGTGCAGTTGTAGACGAGGATTTTTTTCAAGATACACGTAAAAAAAGTCATCAAGGTACGAGGGGAAAATGTTGTTCATCGCTACCATAGGTGCTACAGGGATGTTTCTGAGTCCAAACGGCATAACTATCAACTCAAAGAGCCTGTATCTCGTGCAGAATGTTGTCGATGTCCTTATCGGATACGCTGATCTGATGATAGTCGTTGCATAGGTTGATTTTGGTGAAAATTCGGGCCCCATGGAGTTGGTTGAAAATTCTATCTTCTCGTGAAAGAGGATAGCTGAGTTTTTTTTATGGTGATTTCCTCCAACACTTGGTAGTCCATACACATTAATCTCTCTGTTTTTCTTTTTCACAAAACATATAGATACCACGTAGGTTGACGGGAAGGTCTGATGAACCCCTTACCAAGTGTTTAAGTAGCAAACGTTTCTTGCTACTTGTGTTAGAGCGTCTAGCTTAGTATTACTCTTTGCTTACCCTGCTAGCCGGGTTTGTCTCACCTGGTTGACTCCTGCACTTGTGCCCCTCGCACCTCTGGCTGCTGGGAGCCGGCACACGTCCTCAGACCTGGGCATTAGTCAGGTGGCGCACTCACGCCAAAGGGATGGGCCTTTCGCTCCCTCCTTGAAAGGGAGCGAAAGCCCTCCCTCTTGCCACTCGCATGGGCATAGAGATGCCCTGACTCCAGCATGTTGCGCCGCGCAACATGCTCGAGCCTGCTGATGTCATCCGCTGGGCGAGGCCGACCCGGTAGGGGGCGGTCCTTGCCCTCGTTTATTCATTCCTTTGCAAAAAGTTTACAAACTCTCGCATCGATCCTCTCTCGCACTATGTCCCCAACACCTCGATCCCCCCCCCCTCCCCCCCACAGCTCTCAAGAGCCTTCCCCCCTCACAGCTCTCGAGAGCTCATCCTCCCTCACAGCCGCGAGGGACAGTTAGCCCCGCGGCTAACTCCCGTCTCCACACTCCTCCCGTCTCCCTTCTTCTCCATCCTCCCTCCCACGGCCTCCCTCTCCCCCTCCACACGTCCTATTCAACATGTTCACAAGCCACTGACCGGACCCGTGGGCTTCGCTCCTCCCGCTTCCGCTTCCGCCCTCCACCGTCGGCCATCGGCGTTTCTGCCGCCGCCGCCGTCCTCGCCCCCACCGCTGTTGCCCGACCCCGACGCTGTCGTTGCGGGCGCTGCTCGTTCTCGCGGGTGCCTTCCTTCGCCTCGCCGGCTTCGCCTCATCCTGCCCGTCCGTCTCCTCCTCCCCTCAGGTCTGCCCCTCTCTGGGCTTCTCTATCGTCCCGTTCTCCCCATCCCCCCCGCCCACCTCCGCTGTCTCCCGTTTTCGTCTTCTCCTGCCGCTCTTCCTTTCCCCTCCCCTTTCCGTGTTTTCCCTTTGCCTGACCCCTGTCCGTTTGCTTGTGTGCAGGTTCGTTTATTTTTTTTCCCGCTCTGGTTAAACCCTTCCCCGCTCCGCGCTCGGCCCTCGGCCCCTTGGCCTCGCCCTGGCTTGGCCGTCGGACCCCGGCTCTCCGTCCTCCGGCCCTGGCCCCGTGGCTCAGCGTTCCCGGCTCCTGGCTGTAGCTCTAGCTGTAGCTGTGGCTGTTGTTCCCGGGATCTAGGCCCTTGGCTTCCGGCTCTAGGCCGCCTAGATCTAGTCTAGCCTAGGGACTCCGGGCTTTTGCCCCCCCCCCCACATCTACGGACTCTGAACTCTTAACTCTGGGCCTTCCCCCCCCCCCATCCCCCCTTTTTTTTTCGTTCCTGTCGTCTGCTCGGCTCTCTGAGCCCGGGGCCGTCTGCCCCCTAAACGGCCTGTTGGCCTTTGTGGCCATATGGCCCCACCCTTCTGGTGCACCAGGAACCCCCCCCCCGCTGGGTCTTGTCCCGGCCTGTGTTCCCGCTCCCTCTCTCCCTCTCTCTCTCTCTCTGCCCACTCTCTCTCTCTCTCTCTCCGCTCTCTGCACCCTCTCTCCCCCTCTCTCCATCTCTCTCTCTCTCTCTCCCTCTCTCTCTCTCACTCTTTGTCTCTCTCTCTCTCTCCATCTCTCTCTCTCTCTATCCCTCTTTCTCTATCTCTCTCTCTCTCTCTCCGCTCTCTGCACCCTCTGTTCTCCCTCTCGCTGCTCTCTCTGCTCTCTCTCTCTCCCTCCGCTCCCTTCTCTCCCCCCACTCTCTCTGCTCTCTCTGCTCTCTCTGCTCTCTCGGCTCTCAATGTCTCTCCTTATCCTGACTGCTCCCCCTTTTCCCTCTCCTCTTCCTCCCTCCTCTGCCCTCTCCCTCCCGTCTCTCCGCTCCCTCTGCTCTTGCTGCCTTCTCTGTTCTCCCTGCCCTCTCCCTTCTCTCCCTTCTCCCCCTCTCTGCTCTCCTCTGCCCTCCCTCTCTGCCCTCTCTCTGCCCTTCCTGCTCTCTCTCTCCCCCCTCTCTCTCTCTCTTGCTCTCTCTTTCTCTCTCCTTATCTCTCTCTCCCATTCTCTCTCCCTCTCCCTTTCTTTGCTCTCCCTCTCTGCTATCCCTGCCCCCTCCTCCCGCTCTCCGCTCTCTGCTCTTTTCCCTCTTCTCCACCTTCCCTCTCTCCTCTCTCTCCTCTTCTCTTCCCTTCCTCTCTGCTTTCTTTCTCTGCCCTGTCTGCTCTATCTCTCTCCGCCCTCTCTCTCACCCTCTCTCTCCCTGCCCACCTCCCTGCCCCCTCTGCTCCCTCTTCTCTTTCTCTTTCCTCTATCTCCCGCCCCCCTTCTCTGCTTCCCCCTCTCTCTCCCTGCCCCCCTCCCGGCTCTCTCTGCTCTCTCTTCTCTCTGCCTCTCCCTCTCTATTCTCTCTCTTTCTTCTCTCTCTCTGCTCCCTGCTCTCCACCCCTCCCTCTCTCTCTCACTCTCACTCTCTCCCTTTATTTCTCTCTCTCCCTCTCCCTCTCTCTTTCCCTCTCCCTGTCCCTCTCTCTCTCCATCTCTCTCTCTCTCTATTCCTGCTCTGTCTGCCTCCCCTCTCCCCTCCACCTCTCTGCTCTCTCTCTCTGCCCTGCCTGCTGTCTCACTCCCCTCTCCCCGTCTCTTTCCCTCTCTCTCTGTCCCTCTCTCTCTCTATCTCTCCCTCTATCTCTCCATCTCCCTCTCTCTCTCTCTCTATCTCTCTCCCTCCCTCTCTCTTTTCCTCTCTTTCTCTCTCTCTCTCTCTCTCTATCTCTCTCCCTCTCTCTTTCTCTCTCTCTCTCTCTCCCTCTCTCTCTCTTAAAGGGAACGAGACGAATCTATTGCAACTTGTTTCGTGCAAAACGGTGCTGATTTGAGTGAGTTATGGTTGGGTGAGGGGCGGCCATGGATCCGTCGTCCGTGCTAGGCTAAGTCCTAGGGGTAGACAAGTAGTAGCTCTACGGGGTGGGTCTCGCTATTCGAGCCCACCCTTCGGCCGGCGAGTGACGCTCGCCGGCACA
>SZWC01002638.1:159165-164165 GCA_023375785.1 Penium margaritaceum
AGAGAGAGAGAGAGAGAGAGAGAGAGAGAGAGAGAGGGATATGTGAATGTTTGGTAATAACTACTTCTCTCACGATGTCATTCAGTGAATCACACATCTTATGCAAAGGTTTCTTTTCATGTTACTTGCAATTTTGTGTGTTTACAAGAAATATTCACACCCTTGATCCTTGACAAATTTTTTCTTTGAGCAGGTTTTGTATTTAAGATTCAACGAAGGAAGAGTAGTAGACTTACCTATAGACAGCAACTCAAGTTGTGATTGTTGAGTTTTGCTGGCCATGCCATCTTCATAATAGTCTGAACGTTCCCTCGCCTTATGATTTGCCCCATTCTCATGTTTCTTGCATTTTATGTTGTTTATCTTGGGTACACATTGCAATTATCTATCTGAAGTGGATTTATTCTTCAAGAGCTACATACGAGCTCAAGTTAGTGCACAAAACTCCATAAAGGAATTCACTGCTTGTGCACCCTTGCAAAAAAACATGAGAGTAGATAATGAATTTAGAATTTCTTCATGGAATTTCCTTTTTTACTCGTCTTTTTGGAGTAACCCATACTTATCACAACGTTATTGTTGGGATCAAATTTTTATTAAAAAAACCGATGTTAAGAGTTTTGACATAAGATAGATATAGATATAGATATAGATATACATGTAGACACATATATATATATTCAGATATAAATAGGTATATGTTAAGGTATGCATGTACATGTAGATGTAGATGTTAATGGTAATGTAGATGTAGATGTAGATGTAAAAGCAAGTGTAGATTTAGATGTATATGTAGATGTAGATGTACATGTATAATCAGATTTAGATTTTGATTTCAATGAAGATTTAGATTTAGTTGTAGATGTAGATTGATTGTATATGTAGATGTTGATGTAGATGTTGATGTGAATGTAACATAACTTCTTTTTGAGAATTGAAGTCCTTTTATCTGAATTAATTAGAACACTATGTCACTTAATGATGAAAAATAATTGTTCTTTATGTTTATTTCCTGTTAATTTCATTGTGTTATTGGAAGCGCCAGATTTGGTGTTAACGCAGCCTCTCAACCTGTCCTGACTTGGGAAAAGAGTATGTGGGTAGGGTCAAAGACAGACAGTGTTGGCCTTTTCTTTGCTATCCGCACTTTCATTACTGGCGTCCACGCGTCTGCCACAGGCGACCATTATTGGTTGCACTTGTGGTGTTGGACTTGATAGACTACAATAAAATTTCCCCACATCCTCATAACATAAAAAAGAAAAAGACCGAATTTTGATACCTGAACTGGGACATCGAAGGCTGGTTTACGGATTCATGAGGTTGGAAAATTCGAATGCGAGAAGATCCATCTCGCACCCAGATTTTATGTTCTCGCTTAAAATATGTGGACGTCACACGAGTCGCCCCTACCCCCCCCCTCCCCCCCCCCCTCCGAGCTCCTCATCCCCGCCTTCCACCACCATCCATGCCGTCTGCCTTCCCCTAGCGCTTGTTGCGTTCAAATGCCGTTCGTTGCAAGCTCCTAGTGATACAATGCGATCCTGTCCCAAATCCTCTCTCCCCCCCTCATTTGCTAGTAGTTTAGGAAATCAACTGTTACTAGAGCAGCGGCAAGCTAGCAGCGGCTGTAGCAGCAGAAACAGCAGCAGACCGCGCATAAACCGCTATGTCAGCAGCAGCAGCAGCTGGCCATCTTCATCAGAAACAGCAGCATCAACGGCGGCAGTAGCAGCAAGAGCACCAAATTCAGCGTAAGCAAGGCCTTGTGCATGCGTGCTAGCATGTGGGCGTGCGTTTGTGCCTGCTTGCCTGCGTGCCTGCGTGCCTGCTTGTCTGTGTGCCTGCTTGCCTGTGTGCCTGCTTGCCTGTGTGCCTGCTTGCCTGCATGCCTGCTTGCCTGCTTGCCTGTGTGCCGGCGTGCATGCGTGCCTGCTTGCCTGCTTGCCTGTGTGCCTGCTTGCCTGCGTGCCTACTTGCCTGCTTGCCTGCTTGTTTGCGTGCCTGTTTGCCTGCGTGCCTGCTTGCCTGCATGCCTACTTGCCTGCGTGCCTGCGTGGCAACGTGCTTGCTTGCCTGCGTGCCCGAGTGCCTGCTTGCCTACGTGCCTGCGTGCCTGCTTGCTTGCTTGCTTGCTTGCTTGCATGCGTGCGTGTGTGCGTGCGTGCGTGCGTGCGTGCGTATGTGCGTGCGTACGTACGTGCGTGTGTACGTGCGTGCATGCATGCACATACCCTCACACACACACTCTCACACTCACACATATACACACACACATACACACACACACATTCACACTACACACACTCACACACACGCACATTCAGACTTTCACACACTCGCACACTCACACACTCATATACTCACAAACTCACACACTTGCACAAATACACACACACACACACACCCACACACATACACACTCACTCACTCACACTCACTCACTCACTCACTCACTCACTCACTCACCCACTCACTCACTCCCTCACTCACTCACTCACTCACTCACTCACTCACTCACTCACTCACTCACACACACGCACATGCACATGCACACACATGCACGTACACACACACGTACACACGTACATACACGTACACGCACACACACATGCACACACACACGCACATGCACACACACACGTACACGCACACGTACATGCACAAGCACACGCACATACACACGCAGACGCACACGCACACTCGCACACTCGCACACTCGTACACTCGTACTCTCATACGCTCGCACACTGGCACACTCGCACACTCGCACGCTCACACACTCATACACTCGCACACTCACACACTCGCACACTCGCATACTCGCACACTCGCACACTCGCACACTCGCACACTTGCACACTCGCACACTCACACACTGATACACTCACACACTCACACACTCGCACACTCGCATACTCGCACACTCGCACCCTCGCACACTCGCACACTCGCACGCTCGTACACTCGTACACTCGCACACTTGTACACTCGCACACTCGCACGCTCGTACACTCGTACACTCGCACACTTGTACACTCGCACACTCGCACGCTCGTACACTCGTACACTCGCACACTTGTACACTCGCACACTCGCACGCTCGTACACTCGTACACTCGCACACTTGTACACTCGCACACTCGCACGCTCGTACACTCGTACACTCGCACACTTGTACACTCGCACACTCGCACGCTCGTACACTCGTACACTCGCACACTTGTACACTCGCACACTCGCACGCTCGTACACTCGTACACTCGCACACTTGTACACTCGCACACTCGCACGCTCGTACACTCGTACACTCGCACACTTGTACACTCGCACACTCGCACGCTCGTACACTCGTACACTCGCACACTTGTACACTCGCACACTCGCACGCTCGTACACTCGTACACTCGCACACTTGTACACTCGCACACTCGCACGCTCGTACACTCGTACACTCGCACACTTGTACACTCGCACACTCGCACGCTCGTACACTCGTACACTCGCACACTTGTACACTCGCACACTCGCACGCTCGTACACTCGTACACTCGCACACTTGTACACTCGCACACTCGCACGCTCGTACACTCGTACACTCGCACACTTGTACACTCGCACACTCGCACGCTCGTACACTCGTACACTCGCACACTTGTACACTCGCACACTCGCACGCTCGTACACTCGTACACTCGCACACTTGTACACTCGCACACTCGCACGCTCGTACACTCGTACACTCGCACACTTGTACACTCGCACACTCGCACGCTCGTACACTCGTACACTCGCACACTTGTACACTCGCACACTCGCACGCTCGTACACTCGTACACTCGCACACTTGTACACTCGCACACTCGCACGCTCGTACACTCGTACACTCGCACACTTGTACACTCGCACACTCGCACGCTCGTACACTCGTACACTCGCACACTTGTACACTCGCACACTCGCACGCTCGTACACTCGTACACTCGCACACTTGTACACTCGCACACTCGCACGCTCGTACACTCGTACACTCGCACACTTGTACACTCGCACACTCGCACGCTCGTACACTCGTACACTCGCACACTTGTACACTCGCACACTCGCACGCTCGTACACTCGTACACTCGCACACTTGTACACTCGCACACTCGCACGCTCGTACACTCGTACACTCGCACACTTGTACACTCGCACACTCGCACGCTCGTACACTCGTACACTCGCACACTTGTACACTCGCACACTCGCACGCTCGTACACTCGTACACTCGCACACTTGTACACTCGCACACTCGCACGCTCGTACACTCGTACACTCGCACACTTGTACACTCGCACACTCGCACGCTCGTACACTCGTACACTCGCACACTTGTACACTCGCACACTCGCACGCTCGTACACTCGTACACTCGCACACTTGTACACTCGCACACTCGCACGCTCGTACACTCGTACACTCGCACACTTGTACACTCGCACACTCGCACGCTCGTACACTCGTACACTCGCACACTTGTACACTCGCACACTCGCACGCTCGTACACTCGTACACTCGCACACTTGTACACTCGCACACTCGCACGCTCGTACACTCGTACACTCGCACACTTGTACACTCGCACACTCGCACGCTCGTACACTCGTACACTCGCACACTTGTACACTCGCACACTCGCACGCTCGTACACTCGTACACTCGCACACTTGTACACTCGCACACTCGCACGCTCGTACACTCGTACACTCGCACACTTGTACACTCGCACACTCGCACGCTCGTACACTCGTACACTCGCACACTTGTACACTCGCACACTCGCACGCTCGTACACTCGTACACTCGCACACTTGTACACTCGCACACTCGCACGCTCGTACACTCGTACACTCGCACACTTGTACACTCGCACACTCGCACGCTCGTACACTCGTACACTCGCACACTTGTACACTCGCACACTCGCACGCTCGTACACTCGTACACTCGCACACT
>SZWC01002638.1:171665-201332 GCA_023375785.1 Penium margaritaceum
GTCTAGACCATGAGAAGAGTCATGCACACGCACACAAGCCAGTGTAATGCACACCAAACACATGTCAGGCTGCAAGAGGGTCTCCTCATGACACTGGCGGTACCAATGCCCGGGTCGCGACCACTAGGAGCAATCCAACAAGTGTCTGTGTGCCAACCACAACAACATCATCAATCAACACACAGGATCATAGGGGGTCTCCTCGTAACACTGTGTACCTCACCATGTGTCTGAATCTCGACCACTATGGGCAAACCAACATGTGTCTCTGTGCCGACCACAATAGCATCATCAATGAACACATAAGATCATAGAGGGTCTCCTCATGACACGGGTGTACCTCACCACGTGTCCGGGTCTCGATAACTATGACCAAACCAGCTCGCATGCACATGCCACACGTAGCATGGCCACACACCAAGACACACGACCCCATGGTCTCCTCGTGACACTGGTAAAACCGACCAAGTGTCCGGGTCTCGACCAACATAGTGCGGCTGTAGTATGCTCATAGCAGAGTATGGACCCCTCGCCATCATCTCCCATAACGTCGCGTCAGGTTGAGGTCCACACAACACTCCTCCTGGGCAGATGAACCTGGCGGCGATGTCCTCGATGGAGATGCTGATGCTGTAGTTGAACAGATCCTGGGCGATGAATCATGTGGTCTCTCCATCATGTAGAGATAGCCCCCCCTGTCATGCACGAGTCGGCTCCTAGCCTCAAAGATGACGTAGTGTCTCTGGCTATGACTCCTCACGTCACAGCTACATCACCTGGGGTGTACCAATCCTCGCGTGACTGCCAAGGGTCCCAACTCACCGTCTCTCCTGTCTCCGCTCTACCGTGATGCATCTATGTACGTCGGAGGAAAGGGAATGGGTGATCAGCACACGAGCGTGGATGAAGTAGCGGAGCTGGCCTTCGATGCGGGATAGCGGGTCCTGAGGCACAAGGGTGTACGGCCAAAGGAGGAGGGTTTGAGCGACGAACTGGGTCACCACTCATGGACAAAGCTGACGATGGAGTAGCTGGGTCGGGTGGATGAAGGTGCGTGATGGTAGGAGTAGAAGGAAGAGCGATGACGGGGTTGACAGGAATGACAATAGCAAAAATTGAAGGCACGCTCAACTCTCATGTGGTAGTGTCTCCAGTTGACGTCATACTCGGAGCTGGTACAAGATCCTCCCTGAGTGTGGGTGTGCCAGATGGTGGTAGTGTAAAGCTCGTACCGATAGTAGTGATGCTCCCCTCCTTTGAGAATCGCTCACGCGCTGCCATCACTTCCCCCTACAGCATCACTACACGCTCCTGCAGGTCAGTGTAATCTGCCTCGGACATGTGAAGGTGGCCCATGTCTACCTCACATAGGATAAACTTTGCCTCATTGGATGTTGCACATACAAACTACAGAACTCGTGAGTATAGCTTTATCTGTCTCTCTACTGCTGAAGACGATAGAACCGGTGCTACTGCATCCTCCTGGGGGTCAACCAAACTCGCAATGTACTGAGACGATGGAAGATCGGATGCAGCTGTAGGTGTCGTATTCACAACACAGCTCGTGTCTGTCATACGAGGAGGAATGAGCAGTCGTATGCCAAGAGAGGAGGAGTCGTCAGAGCCTGTGGAGCATGTCGAAATGTCATCCGTGCAGGTACTACCACTCTCAGCATCGATGTGATCAGCAGGGTCACCAATAGGTGAACACGAGAGGGCAGGTATCATCTCGTGCTGATGAGGTGACTCCATCTGCGTGTACGGATCTGCTCTACTGTCCTCGACTCCTGTCGTAGTGGACACGGGTGTCGAGGACTCCGACTCGACAATGCCCGTCAAGGCGACCAGCAAGCGCAGATGGCGCTCATGCACCGTCTCGCCGGGAAGGCTGGTCGCTGCCACCTACTTTATAACACACTAAAGACCACCATCTGACTGCGTCATGTGTGTCGCTACGCCGTCATGCGTATGGGAACCTGTAGACTCTGGAAACATGGGCGACTCCTCACGCTCAAGCTTGTCCTGAGGTAGCGCAGATGACACGGTGGAGCCTGTTGTGTCTACTATAGCACATGTTCCAAGGAAATCTCTCAAAACTGCTGCTCTCAAGAATGTCTCAACCTCTAAAAGACCAGCCGGCTGACTCTGCTCATGCATTGCGACCGCTGTCGGACTGGAGTGAGTCTCATGAGCCAACGCCCCCGGAAATCCGTATGGAGCATCCCGATCCGCACGATACTCCTATGCCAACGCCAGGGCGGTCGGAGTCGCAAGTGGCACCGCCCGGGCACGCGACACCTACACTCCTCCTGATGCAAGCTGCTGTTGTAGAACGTCCGGCTCCTGCCCCAACATAGACGTCGACCTCAATGACATGCACTTCCCAAGTACTCCAACATTCGCCGGACTAGTGTGAATGTGCTGTACACTCTCCCCCGAATGTCCGGTAGACGCATCTCAATCTGTATGGGACTCATGTGTCACCGTCGGGCCCCCACCAGTGAGAGTCGTGAGTGGTACCACCCAAGGACGCCGTGCATGTGCTCCTCCTATTGTCACCTGCTACTGTGGAAGATCTGGATCCAGCTCGGACGATGACAGGCAAGTCGCCACCATGAACGCCATGTCGGGATCACACTCTATGCCATGTGTTATCACCATATCATCTGAGTCTACCTGAGCTGACGCTTAGACACAACGACCCGGTGCTAGTGCAGATCGTGTCAGTACGGTCACGACAGGAAATGCGCGATGACCACACTCCCCATCGACAGGTATAACAATGGAAACTGAGGAGGTGGA
This sequence comes from Penium margaritaceum, assembly GCA_023375785.1. Lineage (NCBI taxonomy): Eukaryota > Viridiplantae > Streptophyta > Zygnematophyceae > Desmidiales > Peniaceae > Penium > Penium margaritaceum. Next base: position 174,468 of record SZWC01002638.1, read on the forward strand.
GGATGTATCCAAACCGGCGCGAGCACGGTGTGCGGAGCGCTGTCGCCGACGCCGTGGGGACACATGACCCGAATGACTACAGGAAGACATGTCATCGTGAGGTGGCGTTGTGGTCACAAGAGAGTGGAGGATCGAGAGGATGGTGGCAGCCTGGGACAGACCGACAGGTGAAGCTGAAGGGACACCATCAAATGAGGAAGAAAGAGAGGATGAAGGAGATGTGGTCGAAGAGGCCATCGACAAACTAGTAGCAGATACACGCTCAGTGACGACGAGGTCACAAAGCCGTTGCACCGTCTGCCGCAGGCCGTGGATCTCGGCGAATATGCTCGCCAGAGGTCCAGCTATTGGATCTACTAACGCCGGCAGATCCGTATGCTGTGGAGGACGCAGGCTCGGACGAGGCTGAAGCCATGGTGAATGCCAGCCGTGAGGACGTGTCCAGCAGCGACGCCAACCAGACGTCCATCACCACAGTAATAGCAGGCGAACACGCAGAGCGCCTGTTCAAATGTCCGTGCACTCATCTCATGCGCAGGACAATAGATAGGTGCCGAGGACACCTACTCCTGGTGATAAACACCAAGTCACGGGAGAGGATGAGAGGAGTAGGTACTGTCACTCCTGGAGGTCACGGCGTTAGAGTTAGCAAACCTGACCAGATAGGACATGCAACACTACCACAGCAAGCCTGGAGAATGGATCGTGACCAGCTGCGGCTACAAATGCTACTACCACTAATAGAGCGGAAGAGGTAGCGGGTGCAAATGTGGCTGTTACTCCAAGCGGTAGACGACCCAGCCCTCGGAGATGGACAAACTCGAATCCGTCGTCAATCTTCCGGAGTGAACTGCGCACATCAAACCACGGGCCCCAGGGAGACGGCGGTCCACGATGCGTCTCAAAACAAAGATCGCCGCCAACAATTCAATCCGCTGTCAGTTTGATGCCGGGCTATTCTATGGCCCCTATAACAAATTGCCATCGTAGGTGGGTAGGAGAGTAGGGAAAAGCCCTCAAAATGGAATGGTTGGCCTCGACGGCTCAACCTGCAGGTAATCTCCCATGGGGTGGGCACCGGAGCGCGACCACTGACCAACATATCGTCATAGGGTAGGATGCTGTAGGATATTTTCTGCTATGCTGATGTCATCAGATGGACCTGGACGGTCCATCCTCTTCCACTACAGCTAACTACAAACCAATCAGTAAAAGGGGAAATCATAACCTAGCAGATATTTGTGTTTGGAATAATACCCGACTTACCCAGATTACCTGTTTGGGTGTGTAAAATACCCGGGTGGTATGTATTGGTCTGTTGTATCCAAGGGGTAGAGACCTATTTTTTACCACGACTAGGTCGCCGTGTTACATTCCTCCCCCTCTAGCTACAAACCGTCATCGGTTTGCAAAGGAAAGAGGTTCACTCGAAAAAACATCTACGTAGGGAAAGTACAAAGAGCGAGTGAAGCGTCAACATGACGCTTATCCACAGGAAGCTGTGTGAGACAAGCTATGCAAGAACATGGTATTTTCCAATGTATGTATCCATGTTACATGCTCATTTTTCCTTGTGGTGCAAGTATGTATCAGGTTCATTCTGAAGTAAGCCATTCCATCACAAGGACCCACAAGAGGGTCCATGTGCATGTGGCATTGATGCTTGAAGATTCAACGAAGCTTCGTGCATCAGTTTTGGTGAGGCATTGCTCATTGTATGTTGAAACAGTGACAACATCATCAATGCTTGAGCATGGGGTTTTCATGCTGGACATCGAAGAGAAAGCTGTGAGTTGGAATATGAATTTCTTGGTGGGCTTTGTGGGTGTTCAGCCTTGGAATTGCAGCGATGCATCCTCCCCCTTTTGTTGAGGAGCGTCCTTGCAACAAGTGCACGGGAAAATGCTTGTCAGGCCGCAACAATGTGCCACCATTCCCAAAGGAAAATTCTCCTCGTGGGACATACGCCAGGGTGGTACTCCCGGGGGCGTGGTCAGTCAAACGCAATCTCATCCTCCACAAGGGATTCAACAACAGAACCCCGAGTGAAAATTTACATATGGTCAGGTCCACATGTGGCTGTCACAGCCGGTTCAGTTGGGTTGGCTGAACAACCATTCCCGATCGAGCCCTTGGCTCGAAACTGTCATGGTGGCCGGTGTTGGCGCCATGTAACAAGTGTAAACATGTCATGTGACGATGCTTATGGACCAACTGAATATTGCAGACCACCTGGTCTTGCATTATATGGGACATTGCCGAACGTGTCCGATACATGACGTTGTCACAGCATTGGTCTCCCAGCACACGTGTGTACCATAGTGTGATGACGGATGAGACTGTCATTTGGTAGCACGGAGACCTAGACGGAAGGCACCTGAAGCCTGCCGTCCCCGTACTCGACGGACTAGTGGGTACCATCGGGTGCTGTGTAGTCTAAGACTTCCCACCGTGTGGAGATAATCCAGGAAAGTGTGATGTGCTTGGATACACAACCCATCTTCTTAGACCAGAAGAGTCTTCATTGTACATTGCGAAGGTGCCAAGTACACAGTCTTGAGTAACGCGGTGGGTGAGACCCAAAAATCTGACGTCATGACTATTGGAAGAGGAATGTAGTTGTATTTTGTACACGTAGTTTTGAATGACCCGAACACATCAGTAGCATGACTGAAGGTATTAAATGGGTCATTTCCGTAGAAGTTGGGAGCTTTGAGTGTGATCTCTCAAAGAAGGTGATCAAACTCGGATTACTCAAGCAATGTCATCCAACTTTAAGTTTTCTTGCATCCCCTACTTGCTGGGGTGAAAAGAAGTTGGAATGCTGTGGTCCTTAGTATGGTTTGTGCCTTGCATACACAATATTAAGGCATGTCCACAGTACGTGTCGATCCTTAAAGGAGCACGTAAACATCCAATGATTCCCTATGGTTCCTGAGACATCTGGGAGATATCCAAAGAGCAGCATTGGAAAGCATTGGTACAAAAGTACACTGCCCTAGTGTGTGGACTATTGATAATTGCTCATTGACTTAGAAGGCTATATCTGGTGCTTTTAGTCATTGTAGGGGTTGCAACCACCGGTGAACACCAGAGTGTCTATGGGTAGACCATGTCACCATGAGTTTGATGAAACATCATCATCCAATGAAAATCTCAGTGGGTTGTATAGCATGATGTTGTTATGTGACCACATAACCATGCTTACGTTATCACATTACGACATGGTTCCAGTGCATAAAGCAAGTATTTTGCCCATTGCTGATTAGTGAACAAGGGCGTCATGTATATCCCAATGGAATTCAAACAGTGCTCTATAGATGAGCAACTGCCGGACTGGATCGGTATCCAGTAGTGCACATTCGGGTAAAGTGGATGTCATCAGGATAATGACTCAAGTGCCCGTACTATGCATGACAAAATGAGGGACTATGAGTGTTTTCAAATCTACAGCTATACTAGCTCAAAAGCCAGCTGTATAACTTAGATGCTGGGCACATGGCACGGTGGAGGTGTCATCCAAAATATTATGCAGTTGGTTGGGTCATGCTAGGTTTTGACCTTGCCATGTGTATGGCGGGCATGAACATCCTTGGTGCACTTCGAGTATTGTCACGCAGCCATGATGGTGAGTGTCTTCGATAGTAGCACACTTGCACATTGTCTTCCCAAGCCCTAACTGTAGCATAGGAGATCAAGGATCATGAAACACGTAAAACACGGAGTGTTGCTCTTCATGATTCATCTAACATCAATCTTTTATGGCAGGGTGGTATGTGTCACAGTGTCAGTACAGACCCCTCTTGTCGCGTCTCAACCATGGTATCTCCATGCTTGCAAACATGGTTGAGATTCGACCATGCAGGCTACCAAAGTGCATTGTTCACTACATCATGGTAGGAGAAACCCTCATATTGGAGGCAAGGTGGAAGCTATCCTCCTTGTATCGTAAGTCATTGTGTATATGGCCATAGAGAAATTCCATGACACATTCAACAATGTCCCTCATCCATGTGTTGTGACATGGGTCGAACAGAGAAAAACCATGGGGATACAACCATGTCTCCTTGTGCTATATAACACGTTGCTCTAATTGAGAATGTTAAGGTGTTATGACTCGTAAAGAGCATGTCCGTGATTAAATCCTTCAGCATTAGCTCTATTGACCGCGCGTTTGGCCTTGTACCAAATCGGTGTCAGAAGATGATGCCTTCTTGGATAAAAGTTCGCATCCACCTTAACTCAGGGTTGACGAGCAGCCAAGGCACATGCCGGGTGTTTGATGCCACGGACAAGTAAGTTGACGCATCGTCAAGTAAACTACATGGCCAGGTGTATCGCCATTGAGATGGCTAGCTTGTAACATGTCCCATGGTGCACTCTGTACATGTAAGATAGAAGACAGAGAGAGGGAGGCAATGTACATGACCTGGATGGTGTCATGGCGTTCCTTCAAGCGTGAAGGTCACCGATTACATGTGTCAGTATCACAAGCGTAGAGCCTCATGGGCCATTATCGTGTACACATGAATCTGCTGTCAGGAGAAACATGCATTCCGGTCCATTGCCTTGCCATTACTGACATGCGTTTGAGCATTGTCGTCCATCATGTTGCAGCACATGGCTTGACACGAGAAGCTCTGTCTATTCCAATAGCGACTCAGATAATGCCTTCTGTGGTCGCTTTGATGTTGTACTTCATGCGTCGTGAGCTCGTGCCTGAGCACATATGGTCCGCGTAACCAAAGCATTCACATAAAGGATGCTCAGCGCATGAGTCAACTTGTAGGCTTTATCCACAAGGCAGAACGAGTGGATGGGTGGGATTGCTAAGAATTGCCACCTTCATGAGTACAACTCTATGATTTCCAATCTGAGGAATGCGTCTAGGGTGCAAGTTTTGCCCCTGATGTTGTACTCAATGACGTCGACCCCCGCTGTCCATGGGAGTAACCGTCTGGAAATGCCATGGTGTACCTTGTTGTGTACAAGACATGCTACGCCAGATTTGCGACCCGGATTGATCGTAATCCATTTTCCATGACCTGTTTTGAGGCAGGATGCTTGGCCAATGGACCTTCTGGCTGACTCAGCTGACAACGCTACCACTTCTTGTGGTTATACAATAGCTAGGGCATTTTAAGCCTTATCATCCATATATTCCCCTTAGATATGTGTAGCCCATGACTTGAATGATGTAGATAAGCGTTGAGATTCCTGAGGTTCCTCTCAGAACCGCTGATCATGCTTCGTTCGCAACTCATGGCAGTTGACCAAAAGCATCCAGGGGAAGGGATGGGATTTCAGGTGCTTGCAGAATATACCTTACACTGCCATTTGGTCAGTAGGGTTGTTCTGTAGCAATGGTTGTCCCAGAGCCGGTACTGCCCATCTACATCCACTTAGTTCTTAGTGAGATAATTCCTTGTAGGCCCGTAGCCGCATAAGGTGTTTGAGCTAGGACTTGGGAAGGGATGGGAGTTGGATTTGTCTCTGTTGGACTCTGGTGTCTCTTTTAAGAGAATACCCGAGTCTATTGGGTTACAACCCAATAGTAGCTCGATTGCTTTGTACCGCAACTAAAATTTGATGGAGAACCCATATGTAGAACATTCTTTGGACAAGCCGTGTATGAGGAACGTTGGTTCTCATCTGCTGATGGGGATCAACAGGCCGACTGCCAAGCTTTGGCAGTTGTCAGCCGTTACCAAAACGTTCGCACTGACGGTGAAGCCCATGCTGCACGCTAGGCATGCTGGAAAAGCTCATCAAGTTCACACTGATTCTTGTCAAGGTAACAGATTGAACAAGCCATCATGGCTGTTGGAGCTGATGAAGGAGCCAGTAGAAATTACGGTTTGGCTGAGCAATTTGATGAATGTTAGTCATACTATCCGAAAATACGCTACTGTTGTACAAAACAGTGCAGGTAAGAACAATGATAAGTAAACTATCACAATGATGGATGAGTCAGCACTGCTTACTGCCACTGCAAAGCATGCCTGAATGGGCCATGCTAAGTTGGTGGAAAAATCTCATGCTACTACGAGTCAAGCCATAGTCGAGCAAGCTGAGACGAATCATGCCGCTGATAGGCACGCAAGCAAGGCTCGGGCCGTTGATGGACAAGCTAGCATGTCCATGCCGCAGCTAGGCAATGCGGCCTAGCTCAGGCCATGCTCGGTAAACCACTGAGGCTCGAATTATTGTTGAACAAGACCACATAGTCAAGACTGTAGTTGGACAAGCCAGGAGAGGTGAGGTTGGTGCTAGGCCAACCCACACACACGATGTGTATGCTGGGCAATCCATTTTATACCCGAGGCATTGCCATGGGAAAGCTTACTTTGCCTGTGTAAGCTACTTGCCCAATGCCAACAAGGATGCTCGTAATTTTATGCTCCCGTGGGGCCTGTTATCTTTACACTAGCCAGGCATCTTTTGGCATTCTCATGATCCAAGGCCTCTGCTAGCCAATGGCTAGGGCCGGGGAGGTGGGGGGGGGGGAAGACACCCTCGAGCTTTTTGTTGGTATTTCAAGCTAGTTTTGCCAATTTGGCCACAACACAAGGGTTTTGCCATTGATGTTGGTACTAGCATGGGTGCTACCGTTCTTGGCAAGGCAAACAGGGAAAATGCTAATGCTGTCCAAGTCAGCAAAGCCCTTGTTCCTGTTGGCGACGCCAGCAGAGAACCTGCTGTTGCTGACGATGCCATTGCAGCCCTTGCCGCTGCTGGTAGCCCCAACAGGGTGCTCACTGCTACTGGAATGGCCAGTAGAGTGCCCGGCAGTGCCAGCGCGGTCCTTGAAGTTGCCTACAAGACCAGCATAGCGTTTGCTGCTGCTGGCGCTGCCAGTGCAACTCTCGTCGCTGCTTGTAACACCATCAGTGCTGATGTTTCTGTTGGCGGTACCGACGGAGCCTTCGCCACTGCCTGCAAGGCCGGCAGGGCGACTGATTTTTTTTGTTTGCATGTTGGTCGTGTACCGATGCCTTCCTGCCGTTTGAGGCATCTTCAGCAAGGATCCCCCTTCTGGACAGGCCAGGAGGGTGTCTCCTGCTGGGCGGACTTGCAGGCCGTCGCAAACTATTGGGCGGGCCTATGGCCGTTGCCACCTGTTGGGCGGATCAGCAGGTTGATGCCCGCTGGGCGCACCAGCAGGGCATCGCCACCTGCTGGGCGCACCAGCAGGTTGATTCCTGCTGGGCGCATCAGCAGGGCATCGCCACCTGCTGAGCGCACCAGCAGGTTGATGCCTGCTGGGTGCACCAGCAGGGCATCGCCACCTGCTGCTCACACTAGCAGGTTGATGCCTGCTGGGCGAACCAGCAGGGCATCACCACCTGCTGGGCACACCAGCAGGTTGATGCCTGCTGGGTGCACCAGCAGGGCATCGCCACCTGCTGGTCGCACCAGCAGGTTGATGCCTGCTGGGCACACCAGCAGGGCATCGCCACCTGCTGGTCGCACCAGCAGGTTGATGCCTGCTGGGCGCACCAGCAGGGCATCACCACCTGCTGGTTGCACCAGCAGTTTGATGCCTGCTGGGCGCACCAGCAGGGCATCGCCACCTGCTGGTCGCACCAGCAGGTTTATGCCTGCTGGGCGAACCAGCAGGCATCACCACCTGCTGGGCGCACCAGCAGGTTGATGCCTGCTGGGCGCACCAGCAGGGCATCGCCACCTGCTGGGTAATTCAGCAGGCCGTTGCCTGCTGGTTAACCCAGCAGGCGGGTTGCCCATCCGGCTTGCTGGCTTGGCTAGCGTGCCCGGCTTCCTTGCGGGGTTTCCACAGCAAGGGACGCGCACAGCGCGTTTCCCCAATCGGCGGGTGCCTCAACTTGTGCCACACGGCATGGCAAGGCCCGTGGGGTAAAACGGAAGCGCCAAGCTTTGTTTCGGACCCCCGCGACGACGTGTCTGGCCAAGTGGGCAAAGGCGCTCCGTGGCTGCGAGGTCGCCTGCTTTTGGCGCGCGGACATGGCGCTCCCGTGGAGCGCCGTCGAAGCGCGCCATGGCGTTTTTACGCCATGGTGTGGTCGCCATCGGCTGGGTCACGGCTCAGCCCATCGGTCGCAACTCAGGGCTGACCCCGTCGCTCGCCTGCGCACAGCTGGATGACTGCGTTGACCACAACGAAGTTGTCCGGCGCAAAAGCCTGAGCTGGACCCGCGACAATTGAGTGACAAAAGTGAACTTTGTCCGCGAAGTATTAGACACCGGGTCAGTCCAGGAAACAGTGGAAGCAAATGGTCACGGAAGGATCTGTGGCTCTGATACCAATATAACAAACTGCCGTCGTAGGTGCGTAGGAGATTAAGGAAAAGCTCGCGGAATGGAATGGTTGGCCTTGACGGCTCAACAAGCGGGTAATATCCCACGTGGTGGGCGCCGGAGCGCGACCACCGACCAACGTATTGTCATAGGGCAGGATGCTGCAGGATATTTTCCTGCTGTGCTGATGTCATCAGATGGACATGGATGGTCCATCCTCTTCCACTACAGCTAACTACTAACCAATCAGCGAAAGGGGAAATCCCGACCTGGCAGATATTTGTGTTTGGAATAGTACCCGACTTACCCAGATTACCTGTTTGGGTGTGTAAAATACCCGGGTGGTATTTATTGGTCGGTTCTACCCAAGGGGTAGAGACCTATTTTGTACCATGGCTAGGTCGCCGTGTTACAACCCCGCACAAATGTGTTTTTTTTTTCTCGTGCCCTCAATCCCCTTTTTTTTCCTTCTTTTGTCCTCACCCTCCACTATCTTTTTTTCTCGCTTTCCCGTCTTCTCGTCCCCAATCATCCCCCCTTTTTTTCTCTAGTGCTTCTTTTATACATTTTTTCTTTCCTTCTCTACTCACCCCAGGTTCGTGCGTCACCCGGTTCTGGAGTGCCCCCTAGAAAGGGAGCAGGACAGGAGGGGTAGGGGGAATAAAAGAGGGGGAGGGCAATTTCATGTCGCCCCCCCCTCGCTCCTTGCTCGCTCGCTAAAAGAAGTGAGCAAGTGAGCGAGTGAGCGAGTGAGTGGGGAGAGAGGGAGGGGGGGGGGTCCGTCCCTCCCTCCGTCCGTCGGCCCCTCCGTTGGTTGGCCGACGGGGCCGACGGGCCCCTTCGAGGGGCCCCTCGGAGGGGCTTGACGGGGCCCTCTGAGGGCCCCCTCGAGTAGAGGGGAGGGGGGTGAACGGGGCCGACGGATCCCCTCAGAGACGCCCTCCTAATGGGGGTCGAGGGGGTCCCTCCGAAGGGATGGGGGCCCTCAGAGGAGGGCTGCGAGGCTCTCCTGTAACAGCAACTGCAGCGGTGAGTGCAGCTACTACAGTTACTGTTGCTGCTGCTGCTTCCGCCGCTGCTGCTGCTGTTGCTACTCTGCCCAGTAGCTGCTGCTGCTACTTGATGCTGCCACTATTGTTGTTGCTGCTGCTGCTAACCTGTGCAGCAGCTGTTGCTACTGCTGCCTGTGCTGCCGTGGCTGCCGCTTGCTGCTGCCGTGGCTGCCGCTTGCTGCTGCCGCCGCTGCTGCACGTTACTGCTGCTGCCACCACTCCTGTAGTGGCTGATACTGGTGCTCCCATGTGAGGCTGCTGCGAATGCTAGTGCTCGCTGTTGCTGGTACTGCTACCGCCGCTGCTGTTGTTGCTGTGAGCGGCACCTCTCCCGCCACTGCTTCTACTGCGTGGAACTGCAGCTGCGGCGACTGCCACGTCTGCTGCTGCTACTACTGTTGCCGCCGCAGTCCCTAATGCTGATGTGAGCGGCTCACCGCCCCTGTGGCATTCACATGCAGTCGTTTCGCGCTCCCTCACGCTGCTGCCGGCGTGGCGCGTCCTCTTTGTGTTCCGCCCACTGCTGGTGCTTCTGCTGCTCACACGCCCCCCTGTGCTCTAATACCAAATTGGAAATATTTTAGGGCATGCAGGCCCATGCAAAAACGAACATGAGCTCTGTGTGTGAGTGCGATGCAAGACGGCAAGAATTTGGCTAAGTCAGGAATGCTGAATATAGAAGAACAAGGAAAGAGTACAAATGAGCCCCTAGCGGGCTTATGTAGGGGCACCGGCAGCTAGCCGCACCAGGCCCCGTCACCCACGCTGAACCCAAATGAGTCAGTGGGGAGAACACACTACGTACACCACGATAACAATCAACGGTGGTCTCCTCGGGGCACCAGAACAGCTCTCTGAGTGCCCGGGTCTTGACCACCAAGAAAATACGAGCAGTGCTAAAAAATCTCGGAATCAGCGTCCAGACATCACGCACGGCTTTTCGAACATCGGAAGCAAAAATACAACCACTCGGTCTCCTCGTTACACCGGTACAGTCTAGAGGGTGCGCGGGTCTCAACCCACCGAGAAAACTCTCCTAGCTCCCGACAAGCCCACAGGGCTGCCAGAACGCATCGACCACGTCTCGCCGGCGCTGTCGTAGGTGCTGGAGAAGTCTCCGTACAGTCCGGAGGCCCGTCGTGTTATCACGACGTCTCTACCATATACCGCCGACATTGGTACATGGATAATGCATCGGCGTCATTCATAACGGGTGGAGACCGCACAAACCAACAGCGGCATCACATGTGGTAGAGAACTCACATGAGACTACCTCATGGCTGACCAAGCATGTTGGATGAATATTGGTGTTGGTTTCCAAGACAAGGACAAGGGCCATTGCGGCACAATCACCAATCTCAATGTTGGAGATGGGGCATTTGGCCGTTGAGACAACTGGTCGCTTTGTGCTAAAGGCCAGCAATAGGAGGTAGCCTACTGACTTGCGGGTTAAGGAGGTCCTCACCTGTGGCTGGAAAGTGAGACGGGAGCTGGGTGGGGACATAGAGGGCGACATAGACGTAGACACAATTGATGCGCGCGCGTAGGTAGTGGGTGAATCAGGAGCAGGGGATAGTGCAGTCAGAGCATGCACTAGCATAGACCCACGGGTGGCTAGCGTAGGAGAGGTCTCAGGCATAGATGTAGGGGAAGCTGCGACATAGTCACAAGCGCATGGGAGGTTGCAAGACGGACGCACAGACAAAAGAACTACTACGGGAATAGGCAGAGGTGTGACTGCTGGGACCGAGGAGACAAATGTTCAACTGCCCATAATGGCGGAGTCCTCATTGGCCGGTGACTAAATGGCTGGTGAGGAAACCCAGATGGATCCATTAACTGGCCTAGACTCTGACATCCACTGACAATCCACACACTTAGGAGAATGGTCGAAAAAAGAGAGAGGAGGCAAGAGAGGTTCCCATAAGTGGAAGCCTCAAAGAAGAGGGCATCTCGCTACTCAATGATTTGGTAGGAGGAGGATCTCACAAGCATCAGGCTTTGGACCGCGGAGTAAGAGGGCATCTACAGGGATGTGATTGCAAGGAAGGCTGTAGGCAGACATGATTCTGTTCGCAATTTTTTCCTTTGGTGTCAGCACTTTATCCTCTGTGTAACCTTTAACCTCCTCCTCTCTGCCTTATGATCCAACATCCTCATCCACCATGGCAGCACCAAGGCCACCACCACCTCCGCGAGAGCGTAGGATGACATACCCAGCCGCTTCGACCCACTCCTGTTGCTTCCGGCCCCGTTAAAAATATTGGAAACTGCATCAGCTTTTTCTTATTTTCTGGTAAACTCTTCTACAATGCAATAATTCTATGAATATGTGCATAAATATTCTCAAAACTCCTTGACTTATTCGTGATGTTTCTCAAAGAAGCCACTTACAACACAGCTTTGAACGCATTGCTCATGCCCAGGTTTGAAGGCCCCACATACGCCCCATTCTGTCTTCTATACTTGAATGTATGTGCTGGAAAGTTCTGACACTAGTAATGAAAGGGTAATTACTGCTAAACATAGAATGATCAAGTGTCCTATTCTTCCAAATACTTCCTTTGTAGAGAAAATTTTAAATTTTCATGATGTGTGTCCCGCTTGGCGTAAAACTGGGTATTAAAGTGTAGTGGTATCGTTGGAGGACCCAATAACTTCAATACTTCATGAAACACTTGGACATTTTGTTTGTACATCTCTTCTATCAAAGCGTTTATGGACCTTCTTCACAGTGACCAGGTGAATACGTCATCAATGGAGGGGCAACAGCAGCCGATGCATAGAACTTTCCAAGTAATCAGAGCAGAAGCAGCTATGGACACAAACAGATACTCAGCAAACAGCGTGGGGCGAACTACTTCATAAACCAATCTGACTATGGACCCACTGGGCTTGAATCCCTTGCCTCTGTGGCAGCCATTTGCGATGACCCCTGGAGCGATGGCTGTACGCAGAAACAAACAAGCAAGGACCAATGAGGATGTTTACCAGAAATTGTCGGCACTCGAAGGCCTCAACAACCATTTGATTTGAGAATTCACCACAACAATGGAGGAGCTTCAAGATTAAACAAGAATAACAATGATAATCATAATTATAATAATCATAACAATGATAATAATAGCACTTCCCATCAAGAGAAACAGCTACCTCTTGAGTAAAACCAACTTTTGGCCAGCACTACCAATTTTTTTTTATCGTAAAAAATAGAGAGGAAAAACGGTGCAGATGTGGCTGATGCGTTTTGAGGTGTTTTTGACCACTTCTCGGTCCAGGATGACATGAAGAGAGTTGACCTTGCTGCCTCGCTTTTGCATGGCACCGCATGAGTTGGTGGTGCAATGTAATGGAAATTCAATGACAGGAGGAGGCTGGTGGAGCCCAATCAACGGCACATACAACCGCTCTCACGTTGTCAACCAAAGGTGTTCTATCTCTCAACTGGGTCAAACCAACGTGGCATGATTTTCTGACTTCACTAAAAGCCAGGAATGGCTTTGCATGCGGTGGTTTTGCACACTCTAGGGAGCTGAATGAGATGTCTGATGCATAGTTAAAGCTTGAACAAATATGTCAGCATTAAACTGAAAAAGTAGTTTAAACTAACACAGTCGTAGCACTACGCCGGATTAAAAATACTACTGACTGTAGTCCATAGAAACCACCACTCAGAGTGGAGATTGAAGCTGAAAATCAGCAAAACCAAGGGATTTGCTGGACTTGCAGAATGCTTGGCCATCTCTAGTGTGATTGTCACAAACTTCAAAAGGAAGGCCAGAGAAGGTGGGAAGCCAAAAGAAAGAGGAGGCAGGAGATGGCAGAGGGCAGGAGTTGAAGCAGATTACTTGTACTTTTGGATGGGGAGGGGAGGAGGGGGACAACTTCATTAAAAAATGGTTCAGGTTTTGGGATTGAATACCAGACCCATTTATGGTCAATATTCTGAAAACTACACATGGATCAACCAGTGTAAAAAGATGAGAAATATGATGTACAGCCTTCTAGGAATTAGGTTATGAAGAAGTTTTTTTTTTTCTGTACATGTATTGTTTGAATCGCGTGCATAGATGGTTTGGTGTATTAGGTATATGTGGTGTTTAAAAATTTCAATGAACCTGCTTGAGCGCTGAATACCTCTGAAAGGCATTATATAAACATTTGCATATCCATATTTATGGATAACTTGTTGAAAAACTGATCATGAGTAAAGTGCATGACCTATGGCATATACATGATTTTCATCATGCCCCACTTTCAATTTAGATGTGTTTGTATTATTGCAAACAATGCAGTTTTTTCTCTAGAAGCACGTCGACATAGTGCAAGACCTCGTTGACAATGTGAGTGCACGTGCTCGCAATGTTGATTGCGGCAACACAGTTTACATGATATTATGGCAAGGTTGATTATGATCTCCTCACACCCAAGCTGCATTTGGGAGGGATAAGCAGTTTCAGCCATCAGGGTCCGTGGAACAAACATCACGACAACCATGAAATTTGAAATTTTCATACAGTTTTCAAGAAAGTCTAGCAAGTATTTCTTTTAGATTAGATGTCAAGGCACGTTGGTGTAAAGGGGCTGGTTTTGAGAAGACAGACTAATTTCTTGCTAAATCTGGTCTACATAAATCATTTACCGTGAACATGTCATGCCACATGTTTGTTCCAGAAACTCATGAAATGCAGTCAGTGTGCGTTCAAAAGTATTACAAGTTTTTCTAAGGAAGTACACATGTGAACTGTCCATCAGATACACTCTGAGATACACCTTCCTAATACACTTTCACGATTGGGAGGGGAGGGGGGAGGGGGAATCGACGTCCACAACCCCCATTCCTACAGTTCAAAAGTGTATTACAGAAGTACATTAGTGAGTGTATCTAGAAGAGGTTCACACTAATACACTAGTGTATTAGTAATTTTCTGTACAAGTCCGCTCTTATGTATGATACACTTCGCGCTGCACTTCCCCAATACACTCAACGTGTTTGGAGAGGGGAGAGTCAAGATCGGATATGGAATCACTATGATGTCAAGGGGTTTTTGTTTGTAAATAAACTTTGGGTGTGAAGAAGTCCTTGCAAAGTCTGATCTACAAAAGTGATTCACTGTGACTTGGTAACGTCATGTATTCTTTATAAACTCGTCGATCATAGTGACTCGATGGTCATCAGCAATTAATGTTTTTGTAGAGGAGATACGCAAGTGGATATCTTACACTGTCCATCAGATAGAGTCTCAGATACATTTCTCCAATATACATTCACAATTTGGAAGGGGGGGGAGGGGGGTACTCAAATTCTACAACCCCTCCCATCCCCTCCTCCCCTCCAATTCAAAATTGTAGTGAGAAGGTATCTTGGGAAGCGTGTTTGAGAAGGATCAATCAAATACACTGAAAGATAACTACGTTCTTGTGTTGAATATGTTTGCCCCTTGTTCGGTGTTGTAGGAAGGATCAGGAATGCTCTGTCCCCTGTGGAGGTGTGACCCCTCGATCCGGTCGAGGGTGACTCAACTATACTCTACCTCACGTGAGATATGAAGTGTGAGTACACCGTGTAGGTGAATGGTTAATTTGACCATTTTGTTAATTTGGCCAAGTAAGAGGTCATGAGTTCGATCCTTGCCCGGTGCTCATCTTAATTGTTATGGAAGCTTCCAAGAAATAAATTCCGTAGCTTCTTGAAAGATACGTGGTTGGTCTGTCACAGTGGCACTAGAATGCTTATGTTCCCAGCCCACAACACAAGTTTATTTGTGATGTGGCTGGGTCAGGCCACTTCTCAGGAATGTGCTTTTGAGTTTTAGGACTGGACAGACACCTATGAAAGGACTTGTCTTGCATGTTGATCAATAAACCCTTGCTTAATTCTCTCTTGCATATTCACATGTTGATCTCCTCTTGGGATGTAATGCCAGGGAATTTTTACTCTTGAAGGTGAAGTGTATGCCGGATTGAGTTTGGGGTGCATGACACATGCCTGCAAAGGAAGAAGGTGTATAAACCTTTGTGAGATTTTCCATTTTGTGGCTTCTCTGCCGGAGTTTGTTAGGTCAATAGCTAACGTCTTGTACATTTTTGTTCTTATGTATTATACTCTTCCTACCACATTCTCCCAACACACTCAACATCTTTGAAGAGGGGGGGTCAAGATTGTTGAATATTTTCCCCCTTGTTTAGTGTTGTAGGACGGATGAGGAATGCTCTGCCCCTTGTGGAGGTATGACCCCTAGATCAATTCTAGTGTGACTCAACTATGCTCTGTCTCACGTGAGATATGACCTATGAGTAAACCATGTGGGTGAGTGGTTAACTTGGCTGCTTTGTTGATTTGGCCAAGTGAGAGGTCATGAGTTTGATCTTCTTTGCTATGGAAGCTTCCAAGAAATAAAATCCGTAGCTTCTTGGATGCTACATGGTTGGTCTGTCACCTCGACACTAGGATGCTTATGTGTTAAGCCCACATCACAAGTCTATTGGTGATGTGGCTGGTTCAGGCCACTTCCCAGGAATGTGCTTTTGAGTTATAAGACTGGACAAACAACTATATAAGGACTTATCTTGCATGCTGATCACTTAGCCCTTGCTTGATGCTCTCTTGCATACTGACAACTTGACCTCTTCTTGAGATATAATGCCAAGGAGTTAGTACTCTTCAAGGTGAAGTGTATGCCGGTTTAATTTTGGGGTGTATGAAACATTACAATAAAGCAAGAAAGTGTGAAAACCTTTTTGATATTTTTTTTTGCGGCTTTTGTAGCATAGGCGGTTAGCTCAATACCTAACAAAGGATTGCAGGCCCACGTCTCTGGTTAGAGAAGTTTCATGCACGCAACCGCTTAGTCACAACAGTGAGAGCGCCTTTGCTCTCACCCAACTTCTCTGTTTGCAGGTCAACATCAGTAGGTGGGGAATGTAACACATATGCACCTTTGTGCCTTAGGAGCTGACATCTACCTACATCTGCCTACATCAACCTGCATCTGCTTGCAACCGCCAACGTGAATAGGGGAAGAAGTTGCCTCTTCTCACCAGTAGCCTACATCGGCCTCAAACAGACGTACATCGGCATCAAAAACAGGTGCAATAGTTGTAGCAGACGGAGTTGTAGGGATGGCAGGGAAAGGGGAACCATGGAATCATTTGCCCATCCTCATGTCTGATGGAGAGGGGTTTGCACTCTGGAAGTGGCAGTTTGAGATCATCATGGATGACATAGATCTGCTACAATATTTTGACGGAACTATACTAGCACCAAAGAAAGGGGGTGCTGACCTTGTGGCATGGGTCAAGCTCAACAAGAAGGCTCCTTCCATTCTTATGTCCTCCATACAACCCTCAGTCCTTTCATACATCAGCGGTTGTAGAGTGGCAGCCGCGGAATATGCCAAACTCGGCAAGGTGTTTCAGTCCTCCAAACTTGCCAACCGTCTCTTCATTCTGGAGAACCTAATCAGCATGAGGCTTGGTGAAGGGGGGGATGTCTCCACCTTTATGCAAGTGTTTGAGACGCTCTTGCAACAAGCCACCAGCATGGGATGGGACCTGAAATCCGATGTGGATGCCATGATCTTTCTGATGATGCTGCCACAGAGAAGGAGTCCCATGATCACAGTGATTGGAGTGTGGACTGAAGAGCAAGTATCCTCCACCACCGTCTCCGAGTATGTGCGTAATGAAACTATACATAGTAGCAGCAGTGAAACAAACATGGCTGCCTTTGCCTCACATAGCAGCAGCACATTTGGCAAGGCCTCCTCCTCTGGATACAATAGAATCCAAAACATTGGCAACAGTGTAAGGGGTCCTAAGCACCAAGAAAACTGCCACAACTGTGGTAAGGCTAGGCACTGGGCTTGGGAGTTCCAGGCATCCAAGAAGGAGGGAGGAAACGATGATGAATGACAAAGGGGAAATGGTGGGAAGGATCCCACAAGCTTGATGGTTAAGTGTGCCTCCAACAAAGGAAGGGAATTACTCATGCCAGGAACTTACAGCGTGAACGCAAGCACAAACAAGAACACCACTTATGAGAAGAGAGACTTGCTCCATGCAACAACAACTTTAGTCGCCAACGGCAAGGTTGAGACAGTAGAGGGGATTGATGACAGGCTAGTCACAATGGGTGTTAATTGTGCCGACTCTGACCTCAAGCTAGTGGGGGTAGTCTACTTGCCTTTCTTCACAGCCAACCTACTCTCCGTCTCTAAGATAACTGACCATGGCATGACAGTTGTCTTTACAGAGAAGGAAGCAGTGATAGTCTGTAATAAGGACATCAGCATTTCCTACTCTACCAAGAAGGTTGTAGCTTAGGTTCCTCGTGTTGATTGACTCTACGTCTTGTAGACCAAAATGAAAATATCAACTGCTGAATCTCGGCAAACATTGATGATGCAGAGAGCAGAAAAACTGAGTTTGATGATGAGGGACATGTTGGAGCAGCGGAAGTAGTGGTAGCGGAAGATTCAACAACAAAACCGCAAGCAACCGGGGCTATTCATTCTAGCTAGTGCACATCCTCCGAGAACCTGTGGATCAGGCGCGTTGGACACGTGGATTACCGTACATTGGTTCTCATAGGAAAGCAGGAGCTAGTGCGTTTGATGTAGCTAGGTGATGAGGCATAGGAACTTTGGATCTTGTGTGAGCCATCTCTACAAGGCAAGACAAAGAAGAAACCCATCAAGCGCAATAATATGTATGCTCCCGTACCCCTTGATCTCATCCACTCTGACATGTGTGGTCCCTTTTACATACTGTCCGATGGAGGTAGCAAATATTTCCTCACATGCATCGATGACAACAGCTGCAAGGTCTGGATATACTTTCTCAAAAAGAAAAGTGAGGTGAAGGAGAATCCACAAGCCTTTGTCCATATGGTTGAGCTACAGACTGGAAAGAAGGTGAAGGTATTCAGGATAGACAATGGGGGAGAGTATAAAGCCTGCATGGAGTGGCTCAAGACAGAGGGCATTGAACACCAGAAAACGTCTTCCTACTCACCTCAAAGCAACAGAGTAGCAGAGAGGATGAACCAGACCCTCCTCGACATGACAAGGTGCATGCTCTTTGACATGAAGCTGCCTCCTAGGTTCTGGTCTGAAGCAGCACGCACGGCTAACTATCTTGTGAACCTGACACGTGTTGCAGCTCTACAAAGGAGAGGCTAGAAGAAGCAGACACAACAGTTGAAGATGCCTCAAGAAGCATGGGCAGGCAAGAAGCCGGACGCCTCCCATCTCAAGGTGTTTGGTTGCACCGGCTTTGCCAAAGTCCAGAATGGTGAGGGTCTCAGAAAGCTTGATGCTAGAGCACAAAAGTCTATTTCCAACCGCCTCTTCATGTTACAAAACCTCATCATCATGAGGCTTGGTGACGGGAAGGATGTCTCCACTTTTATGCAGAAGTTTGAGAAGCTCTTAGATCAAGCAACCGGCATGAGATGGGACTTGAAATCTGATATGCAGGCCTTGATTTTTCTGATGACGCTGCCGGAAAGCTAGGGCCCCATGATAACAATGATTGGAGGGTGGACTGAAGGTCAAGTTTCCTACACCACCGTCTTCGAGTATGTGTAGAATGAAGTCATGCGTTGTATCGGCAATGAAGCAAACATGGCTGCCTTTGCCTCATGGAGGAGCGGTACCTTCCACAATACCTCCTCCTCTAGGTACAAGGGAAACAACCGCACTAGCAACATTGGAAGTGGTGAAAAGCGCCAAGGAAACTGCCATAACTTTGGCAAGGCTGGACACAGGGCTCAAGAGTGCCGTGCACCCGAGAGAGAGAGGGAGGAGATGGGGATGATTAGCGAGGGGAAAATGGTGGGAAGGATCCCACAAGCTTGATGGCTGAGTTTGCCTCAAACAAAGGGAGGGTGATACTCAGGCGAGGAGCCTACAGCCTTGACTTGGGTACATACAAGCATACCACTTATGAGAACAGAGACTTCATCTCTCTTGCTCCATGCAACAAGAACTTCAGAGTCGCCAACGGTAAGGTTCAGGCAGCTGAGGGGATTGGTAACAAGCTGGTCACAGTGGGTGTCAATGGTGGAGATTCCAACCTCAAGCTAGAGGGGGTGGCCTACTTGCCCTCTCTCGCATCCAACCTGTTGTTCTTTTCTGCCCCATGGCCACTGCTATGGATTAACGAACAGGTTGGGCATGCCCTGGTCCCTTGGAGGAAGTCCCCCAAACCTTGTTTGTGGTGAAAGTCCAAGCGAGATAACAGAAGTGTAGTGTAACGGATAGCATACTGGACTTAGGGACAACAGGTCATGCGATCGAGCCTTGATGTGCGCAGGACGATTTTTGACCTTCTTGCATAGGGGAAGTTCCTTACATATTTCTCCATGCATGAGGAGGATGTGCCACTTGGCCGTCAGTGGATGCGCCAATTGACAAGCTGGTGAGGTGGTGAGGAGTGGCCACCCCAAAAGTGCCATGACCCACTCACCTTAGACGCCAGGCCTAGGAATATATGTACCAGACACATTCCTCGTTCTAATTACACAGTCTGGACTTAGATACTCCTCACAGATTTGTCCAACTAAGGAATAGTGTAAAGAAGATGCTGGTTGGTCTAAGCCCCAGGAGTTAGTCTTTGACTAGCACCTTGCGCGAAAGTGACCAAGTGTTAAGTGGACATAGTTGCTAGCAAGTGATTGCATAGGAGCTACTCAGTGTGGAACCGTGATCCTGAGGGTGATATCTATTAGGAGGAATCCACGTGGTGCGGTCCCAAAGTTTGTCTGATTGTCTCCTTGGTGGTTTACGTCTTCTGTTTTGGGCGAATCTGAGACTGAGCATGAGCTTTCTGGTCGCCTCACACTATGTGAGCAGGAATTTAGATACAGTCAGTTCACAAAGGGAATAACGTCATCTTGCGTTCATTTTTTAACATAGACATGATCACAACATTTCTAGGGCTAGTCATGAGCTTTCGAATGCACCAAACTGCTTGCGATTCGGACAAGCGTAGCCCAAGTTACGCATTCCGAAGTGAAGGTCTCACCCACCACAGAAACGCCTAATGCTTCTATGACGCGCACACACCGTGGCGCCTTCCTTCACGTGCTAAGCGCCTTTCCCAAGGTACAGGTCCTCTTGCACGTGGTGTAGGGGTCTCTTACACTGTTTTCACGCATCCTCCTTACTTTTGGGTCGAGTTTGGTGATGGGGTGTGACGAGGTTCGAAACCTGTCCGCGGACCTCCAGTCAGAATTTTGACTAAGCCCCCGAGTAACAAAACGTACTACTGAGTTTTGGACGCTGAGCTATGATTTTGGCCAAGTCCCTTAGTAACAACCTGCACTATTGGATCCGGTGGATGATCCACCTGATCAGGTGGATTGTCCTCCGGACGCCTCGGCAGGCCTTCCGGAGCAATTTCTCCAGATAGTATTTTTGTTACTCAATCCGGTCAATTATCCACTGGATTTCGAGTCGCAGCCGGCTCCCAGAGCCGCTACGCACATCCCAACTTTGGAAGGCCATATCTCCCTCGATACTTGTCCGATTCTGGTGAAACAAATTCCACCATATTAAGTGACTCTTCAACTATCAGGGTAAATTATTCATTTTAGGATCCAAGCAATCCTCTAGTTGCCCAATCCGCCGGAGTGGAGTTTCCACTTTCTGGCGGCTTGTCGGTGCCTCTCAGCGCCGCACTTGGGCCTGCGGAGGGGCAAATTTTCAACATTCTCCCCCTTGCACCTGCCATTCCCGCTGCTCCAGCTTGCTCTTACTCATCTTCCGCTGTGCCCTCCAGCCCATCATAGCTGGTCATCCGAAGCCTGGCCACGCTCATCGCATGCCGGTCCGCGGGTTGCGCTTTGGTCAAGCAATCTGCAAGCATGTTGTGTGCTACAGTGCTGCAGCACCACCTGCCCCTTCTCGACCATGTCCCATGCGTAGTGGTAACACACATCAATGTGCTTCGTCCTCCTGTGTTGCGTCGGGTTGTTGGTCAGCGAGATGGAGCCGGTGTTGTCCTCTTACACCACCGTTGGCTCCTGCTGCGGCACGCCCAGCTCCCCAAGCAACCTGCGGAGCCACACCGCCTCCTTGACCGCCTCGGCCAGCGCGATGTACTCTGCTTCCATTATGGAGGTGGCGACGTAGTCCTGCTTCCTGCTGCACCACGAGACCGCTGCACCAATGAGGAAAAACATGTAGCCGGATGTGGACTTCCGCTTGTCCACATCCCCAGCATAGTCTGCATCCGTATAGCACACCAGGCCAAGAGGGTCCACCCTCCCTTTGCCGTCGAACCTCAGGCGCACGTGCCGCGTCGCTTGTAGGTAGCGGAGGATGCGCTTCACCGCCTGCCAGTGTAGTGGCCCAGGATCCGCCACGGACCTGCTCACTTGGCCCACCGCGTAGGCCAAGTCTGGTCGATTTGCAACCATGGTGTACATGAGGCTGCCCACCACCGATTGGTAAGGCACCCCTGCCATATCCTCCCGCTCTTCTTTTGTTTGCGGCGCCATTGCCACACTCAGTTAACAGGTTGTGGAGACAGGATTACACACTGGTTTGTAGTCCTCCATGCCGTACCGCTTCAGCACCTCGGCCACGTATTTGGCCTATCCCAGCTGAAGCATGCACGCCCTCCGGTTCTGCGTAATGCTCACCCCGAGGTAGAACTCCAGCTCCCCCATGTCTGACATTTGGAACCCACTGCTCAGCTGCTCTTTTAGTTGCTGTAGGCTTGGTAGGTCTGCTGAGCACAAGATCAGATCGTCCACGTAGAGTGCAACAATCTGATGGAGCTTCTTGCTGCACCGCACGTACACGCTGTGATCCGCCTCACAGCGCTTGAAGCCGAGTTGTGCCATGAAGCTATCCATCTGTTGGTACCAGTATCCAGGCGATTGTTTTAGCCCGTACAAGGACTTGCGCAGCTTGCACACCTTGCCCTCCGGCTCCTCCACCCCCTCCGACACCTCCATGTAGATTTCTTTATCGATGATGCCGTTGAGGAAGGCCGTCTTTATGTCCATTTGGTGGAGCTCCATGTCCTTCGCGGCTGCCACTGCAAGGATCGCCCGGATGCTTGTGTATTCGGCGACGGAGGCAAACGTCTCATCATAGTGCTCTCCTTTACGCTGTGCGTACCCCTTCTGTTACATATTGCCCCGTGCCATGCCCTGGAGTTGCCGTTTTCAGGGTGATGGCTCCAGATCATTGTACAGTGCATTTTTGCATGCATGGATGGATGTTTCAAAAAGTAGAGGACAAGCTGGACCAGCTGCAATTTGAATCGCAGCAATCGGCTAAGAATTGAGGGAGTTATGGTCCATCAAAGTTGGGAGGTGGTGCTGGCCGTCCGGGTTTGGACGGCAGACTTGGTACCGGCCGGAAAAATGATCCGGCGGTGACCAGTTCGACTCCCACCACGCACACCATGGCCAAGGCGCCCCTTGGGGGATGCTAGCAGCAATATCCCATGGTTCATTGAAGCCATGTGCGCTTCGGAATGGCAGTCTGATGCTTCATTGGGGTCCAGGGCGCTTCGGGCACCCGTCACTCACGCTAGTGCTCTGTCAGGGACAGAGACTCAATGATGCACTCCGAATCGCGTATCGGGCGCTACGGTGGTCCAAATCGCACGCGGTTTGGTGCGTTGGAAATCTTGTGACTAGCACTATAACTTTGCTGATGTGGTTTGTGTCCAGTAACCCACTCAAAATTGATCCCCAGTCCTTCGAAATTTGGGTGTTGCTGAATTCCGTCATATTTCTGCTCGCATAGTGTGTGGCGACCAGAAAGCACACACTTCGTCTAAGACTGCTGCCCAAAAGAGCTCTGAACCTCAGGACGTGGTCAGGCCACGTTGGAACCACATTTCCAACAAAGGGTTATGGGCCCACTGCCCTGTCCAGTCCCAAACGTTCACGGCTTCTGCGGCGGACAGGAGGAGCGTCTCGGACAACCTCGCTGTCAACGTCTGACGACCCAGGTAGCAGAAGCGCATCATGGCGCTGAGAACGGAGTCGCATCTGATCCAGAAGTATGCGGGTGGCCCTGGCTTTGGGCTGTGGAGGTGGCACTTTGAGATCTACCTCGCACATAAGGGGCTACTCGACGTGATGAAGGGCACAGAGGTCCTCGACGAGAAGACTGCGACAGACGAAGAGAAGCAGGCATTTGCAAAGAAAAATACCGAGGCACTCATGCTCTTGCTGTCGTCTACTGCCGAGAACCAGTGGGGCTACTTCCAAGGCAGCGCGCTGGCTGCCGAGGCATGGCAAAAGCTTTGCACCATCCACCAATCGACGTCGCTTGCAAACCGGATCTTCGCGATGAAGCGACTTCTAACGGTGAGGATCGAGGAGGGCGAGGACATCCTCGCCGCCATGCAGCAGATTGAGTCGCTCGCCTTGCAATGCAACGATGTGGGGTGGAAGGTCGACTCTCAACTGCAGGCGATGGCTCTCCTCATGGCTCTACCCGACAGTTGGAGCCCCCTCATTACCGTCCTCGGTGGATGGGCGGAGGACAAGCTCACCTATGGAGCAGTCGCCGAGTATATCCGCAGCGAGGCGCAACGTCGCAGTGGCGGCGAGGCCTCGTCGTCCTCATCGGCCCTGGTCACCAAAACGCGCGGTGGCGGCAGTGGCGGCAAGGGAGGCGGCGGAAAGGGTGGCAGCAAGAAGGGCGTCAAGAAAGGTGCATGCCACAATTGTGGCAAGGAGGGCCATTGGGCCCGTGAGTGCCCGCAGGAGGCGAAGGCCGGCGACAAGGAAGCCAAAGGCAAGAAGGCGCTCCTCAACGGCACCACAAACCACAACCTCAAAGGGGCCAACAGGCGGTGCCTGGATTCCGGCGCCGAGGACCACACCCAAGTCGAGAAGGTGGGATTCGTCCGCTACTCCAAATCTGCCAAGTCTATGGTGGTCGCAAACGACAAAGTCGAGCCGGCGGCCGGCCAAGGAGACATTGAGGTAGAGGTGGAGGTGAACGGTAAGAAGATGTTGCGTGTCATCCGTGATGTGCAACATGTCCCCGGCCTGGCTGACATTCTAAGTGTTAGTCGCTTGACGGATAAGGGATATGAGGTGCTCTTCCGCAGGAAAGGCGCAGTGGTGCGCATGGACGGCGACGGCGAATTCGTTCTGGAGGCAAAGCGCGAGGGCGGTCTCTACATCGTGGAGACAAAAGTGATCCCCGGAGTAGCAGACGCAGCAGATTCGCAAGAACGTGCCGTCAACTTGGCCAAAGGAGGGGGAGCTGATCTGGAGCTCTGGCACCGGCGGATGGGGCATTCGTCGCCCGCAGTCGTGAAGGAGATGGCGAAGCGCGACATGGTCCGCGGCCTCGACATCACCGGTGCAGCAGACGTGGCAGCAGATGCAGCAGCGCACAAAAAGTGCGAACCTTGCATTTTGGGCAAGGCGAGGCGCAAGCCGTTCAATGAGAACGTGGGGCGCGCCCAGGACCTGCTGGAGATTGTGCACAGTGATGTGTGCGGACCGTTCAAAACACCGTCAAAAGGCGGTGCGCGGTACTTTGTCACCTTCATTGATGATTGCAGCAGAAAACTCTACGTGTACTTCATGCAGCGGAAGGGCATGGTGCTGGACCGGCTGAAGGAGTACGTCACCGCAGTGGAGAGGCAGACTGGCCGCAAGGTCAGAGCGCTACGCACCGACAATGGCGGAGAGTACGTGGGCTGCAGTGGGTGGCTGAAGGAGCAGGGCATAAAGTGGGAGCACACAACTCCCTACTCGCCACAATCTAATGGCGTGGCGGAGCGTGCAAACCAGACGTTGCTGAACATGGTGCGTACGATGCTCGTGGACGCGGGATTGCCGCGGAGCTTCTGGGCAGAAGCAGTGGGTACGGCAAGCTACACCATCAACCTGACCCCGGCAGCGGTGCTGAAGGGGAAGAGCGGCTGGAAGACGCCGCAGGAGGTATGGAGCGGGCGCAAGCCAAGTGTGGCGCACCTGAAGGTCTTCGGGTGCAAGGCGCACGCGATGGTGCAAGCGGCACAACGGCGCGATGGAAAACTGGACCCACGCGCCAAGCCGTGTCTCTTCCTTGGCTACGAGAGCGCGCTTAAGGCGTACCGGCTCTACGACGTGAGCAAGGAGGAGATCTTCAGCAACCGTGACGTTGAGTTCGACGAGCACCAGACCTACAGCAGCAGCAGCAGTGACATCGGCGTGGTGGACTCTCCGAAGCAGGGGGAGTGGTTCCAGCTCCTAACCAATGAGGAGGAGCCGGCGGACGCCGACACTGACGAAGAGTCTTCGGAGAGCGACGGTGCTGGGGTGCAGCAGGGCGAAAGTGCAAACGCAGGTGTCGCAGAGGCATAGGACGCAGCAGCCGAAGCAGAGGAGGCCGAGGACGCGAACGGGGCTGCCGAGGAGCAGCAACAGGACCAGCCGCCGGTGTCACCAAAATCACCGCGACGCAGCCGAAGGCAGCGGAATGCGGCAAAACGGTATGACGCAGCAACGGGCAGCTGGATCGGCATGGCGCGGTGCACGATGGCAGCCGCAGCATAGCCGAAAACCGTGCAAGAGGCGCTTGCATGACCTGAAGCGGAGCAGTGGGACGCAGCTATCAAGTCAGAGCTTGCTTCCATTGCCGAGAACGACACTTGGGAGCTCGTGGATCGGCCGAAAGATGCCAAGGTCATCGGCTCCAAGTGGGTCTTCAAAACGAGGTACAACAAGGAGGGTACAGTGGAGAAGTACAAGGCGCGGCTGGTGGCGAAGGGATTTGCACAACGCAAGGGCGAGCACTAAGACGAGACGTTTGCCCCCGTCGCCAAGTTCACAAGCATCCGGGCAATCCTAGCGGTGGCAGCTGCCAAGGACATGGAGCTGCACCAAATGGACGTGAAAACTGCGTTCCTGAACGGCATTCTCAACAAGGAGATCTTCATGGAGGTGCCGGAGGGGGTGGACGCGCCGGAGGGAAAAGTTTGCAAACTGCGCAAGTCCTTGTACGGGCTAAAACAGTCGCCAAGGTGCTGGTACCAGCAGATGGATGGCTACATGGCGCAGCTCGGCTTCAAGCGTTGTGAATATGATCACAGTGTGTATGTGCGGCGCAACAACCAGCTCCATCAGATCGTTGCACTCTATGTGGACGACCTGATTTTGTGTTCATCTGACCTGCAGGCTCTACAGCAGCTGAAGGAGCAGCTGAGCAGCAGATTTCTGATGTCTGACATGGGGGAGTTGGAGTACTACTTCGGGGTGAGCATAACGCGGAACCGGAGGGCGCGCACTCTTGAGCTGGGGCAGGCCAAGTACGTGGCCGAAGTGCTGAAGCGGTACGGCATGGAGGACTGCAAACCGGTTGGCAGTCCGGTCTCCACAACGTGTGACCTGAGCGCGGCAATGTCTCCGCAAACAAAAGAAGAGCGGGAGGACATGGCGGGGGTGCCGTACCAGTCTGCGGTGGGCAGCCTCATGTACGCCATGGTGGCGACTCGACCGGACCTGGCCTACGCGGTGGGTCAAGTGAGCAGGTACGTGGCCGATCCAGGGCCACTACACTGG
>SZWC01002638.1:201533-223745 GCA_023375785.1 Penium margaritaceum
AGCAGATTTCAGATGTCCGACATGGGGGAGTTGGAGTACTACCTCGGGGTGAGCATAACGCGGAACCGGAGGGCGCGCACTCTTGAGCTGGGGCAGGCCAAGTACGTGGCCGAAGTGCTGAAGCGGTACGGCATGGAGGACTGCAAACCGGTTGGCAGTCCGGTCTCCACAACGTGTGACCTGAGCGCGGCAATGTCTCCGCAAACAAAAGAAGAGCGGGAGGACATGGCGGGGGTGCCGTACCAGTCTGCGGTGGGCAGCTTCATGTACGCCATGGTGGCGACTCGACCGGACCTGGCCTACGCGGTGGGTCAAGTGAGCAGGTACGTGGCCGATCCAGGGCCACTACACTGGCAGGCAGTCAAGCGCATCCTCCGCTACGTGCAGGCGACGCGGCACGTGTCCCTGAGGTTCGACGGCAAGGGGAGGACCGACCCCTTGCGTCTGGTCTGCTACACGGATGCAGACTACGCCGGCGACGTGGACAAGCGGAAGTCCACCTCCGGCTACGTGTTCTTCCTTGCAGGTGCACCGGTCTCGTGGTGCAGCAGAAAACAGGACTGCGTCGCCACATCCACAGTGGAAGCAGAGTACATCGCGCTGGCCGAAGCGGTCAAGGAGGCGGTGTGGCTCCGCAGGCTATTGGGGGAGCTCGGCGAGCCGCAACGGGAGCCTACAGTGGTACAAGAGGACAACACCGGCTCCATCTCGCTGACCAACAACCCGACGCAGCAGAGGAGGACGAAGCACATTGACGTGCGCTACCACTATGCGCGCGACATGGTCCAAAAGGGACAGGGTGTGCTACAACATTGTAGTACAACGCACATGCTCGCGGATTGCTTGACCAAGGCGCAGCCAAGAGATAGGCATGTCCTCAGTGTGGCAGGCCTTGGGCTTACGGGCTATGATGGGCTCAAGAGCGCTATGGAAGATGAGCAGGAGTGAGCAGGGAAGCATCCGGCATGGCAGGAGCAAGGGGGAGATTGTTATATATTGCCCCGTGCCATGCCCTGGAGTTGCCGTTTTCAGGGTGATGACTTCAGATCCTTGTATAGTGCATTTTTGCATGCATGGATAGATGTTTCAGAAACTAGAGTTCAAGCTGGACCAGCTGCAATTTGAATCGCAGCAATCGGCTAAGAATTGAGGGAGTTATGGTCCGTCAAAGTTGGAAGGTGGTGCTGGCCGTCCGGGTTTGGACGGCAGACTTGGTACCGGCCGGAAAAATGATCCGGCGGTGACCAGTTCGACTCCCACCACGCACACCATGGCCAAGGCGCCCCTTGGGGGATTCTAGCAGCAATATCCCATGGTTCATTGAAGCCATGTGCACTTCGGAATGGCGGTCTGATGCTTCATTGGGGTCCAGGGCGCTTCGGGCACCCGTCACTCACGCTAGTGCTCTGTCAGGGACAGAGACTCAATGATGCACTCCGAATCGCGTATCGGGCGCTACGGTGGTCCAAATCGCACGCAGTTTGGTGCGTTGGAAAGCTTATGACTGGCACTATAACTTTGCTGATGTGGTCCGTGTCCAGTAANGAGCCATGTGCGCTTCGGAATGGCGGTCTGATGCTTCATTGGGGTCCAGGGCGCTTCGGGCGCCCGTCACTCACGCTAGTGCTCTGTCAGGGACAGAGACTCAATGATGCACTCCGAATCGCGTATCGGGCGCTACGGTGGTCCAAATCGCACGCAGTTTGGTGCGTTGGAAAGCTTATGACTGGCACTATAACTTTGCTGATGTGGTCCGTGTCCAGTAACCCACTCAAAATTGATCCCCAGCCCTTTGAACTTTGGGTGTTGCTGAATTCCGTCAGATTTCTGCTCACATAGTGTGTGGCGACCAGAAAGCACACACTTCGTCTAAGACTGCTGCCCAAAAGAGCTGTGAACCTCGGGACGTGGTCAGGCCACGTTGGAACCACATTTCCAACACCTTCGCCACTAGCCGCGCCTTATACTTGTCAACCACACCTTCCTTTGTGAACTTGGTCTTGAAGACCCACTTGGAGCCGATGACCTTGGCATCTTTCGGCCTGTCAACCAGCTGCCACATATCATTTTCAGCAATGGACGCCAACTCTGACTTGATGGCGGCATCCCACCGCTTCCCTTCAGACCGCGCAAGTGCCTGTTGAACGATTGTTGGTTCCGTTGATGCAGCCAGCATGCACCGCGTCATGCCGATCCATCAACCGGTGCCTGCGTTGAAACGCTTCCCCGCTTTCCGCTGCCTCCCATTGCAGCGCGGCAGTCTTGGCGGCATCTCGTCGCTCTGCTGTGATCCTTCCGACTCAGCCCGCTCTGGTGAATCATCGACCGGACGGCTCCCCGAGGATCCCTCCCGCTCCGGTGAACCATCAACCGGACGAGCGGTGCGTCCGGAGTGTTTTCCTCCAACGCCCGACACGAACTCCGCCGGGAGTGCGCGCTTTGGCACCCACGGTGCCTCCTTTGACGGATGATTCCGTCGGATCTCCAGCCCAGCTGCATCGTCGTCAGAGTCCTCCGCATCGGCTGCTGATCTTGCTGCACTCCTGCGCTCCGACGCTGCATCATTGACCTCCGCGTCCGCCGGCTCCTCCTTTTAGTCAAGGAGCTGGAACCACTCCCCCTGTTTTGGAGTGTTCCTGATGCTCATGTTGTTGCTACTGCTGCTGAAGCTCTGCTGCTCGTCGAACTCGATGTCACGGCTGTGGATGATCGAGGAACAAGCATGGCTTTGCACGCGGTTCTAGCTTGCTGTCGCGTCGCTGCGCTACCTGCACCATCGCATGCGCCTTGCACCTGAACACCTTCAGGTGCGCCACGTTTGGCTTGCGCCCGCTCCAAACCTCCTACGGCGTCTTCCATTCGCCCTTATCCTTCAGCAACGCTGTTGGGATGAGGTTGATGGTGTAGCTTGCTGTACGCACAGCCTCCGCCTAGAACCCTTACGGCAACCCTGCATCCACAAGCATGGTCTGCACCATGTTGAGCAACGTCTGGTTCGCCCGCTCTGCCACTCCGTTGGACTATGGCGAGTACGGGGTAGTGGGTTCCCACTTGATGCCCTGCTCCTTCATCCACCCACTGCAGGCCACGTACTCTCCGCCATTGTCGCAGCGTAGCGCTCTGACCTTCCGGCCGGTCTGCCTCTCCACCGCTGCGACGTACTCCTTCAGCCGGTCCAGAACCTCACCCTTCCGCTTCATGAAGTACACGTAGAGCTTTCTGCTGCAGTTGTCAATGAAGGTGACGAAGTATCTCAAGCTGCCATTTGATGGTGTTTTGAACGGCTCGCACATGTCGCTATGCACGACCTTTAGCAGGTCCTTTGCGTGAGCCTCGTTTTCGTTGAACGGCTTGCGCCGCGCCTTGTCCAAAATACAAGACTCGCACTTTTTGTGTACTGCTGCATCTACTACCGCGTTTGTTGTACTGTCGATGACGAGGTCGCGCACCATGTCATGCGTCGCCATCTTCTTAATGGTTGCGGGCACCGAATGCCCCAACCATCGGTGCCGGAGCTCCAGATCAGCGCTTCCTCCCTTGGCCATGTTGACGTCGTGCTCCTACAAGTCCGTTGTGTCCGATGCCGCGGGGACCACCTTGGTCTCCATGATGTAGAGACCGCCCTCACGCTTTGCCTCCAGCACGATCTCGCCGTCGCCGTCGATGCGCACCATTGCGCCTTTCCTATGAAAGAGCACCTCATACCCCTTGTCCGTCAAGCGGCTGACACTTAGGATGTCAGCCACGTCGGGGACGTGCTGCACATCACGAATTGTGCACAGCTCCATCTTGCCGCCCACCACAAATTCCACCTCCACATCGCCGTGGCCGGCCGCCGGCTCGACTTTGTCGTTCGTGACCACCATCGACTTGGAGGACTTCTCGTAGGTGACGAACCCCACCTTCTTGACCTGGGTGTGCTCCTCGGCCCCGGAATCCAGGCACCGGCTGTTGGCCTTCTTAAGGAAGTGGCTCTTGTTGCCGTTGAGGAGCGACCTGCCCATGCTGTTTTTGCCACCGGTCTTTGCCTCCTCCGGGCACTCATGGGCCCAATGGCCCTCTTTGCCGCAGTTGCGGCACGCACCTTTCTTGGCGCTCTTCTTGCCGCCGCCCTTTCCGCCGCTTCCTTTGCCCCCACTTCTACCAGCATGCGTTTTGGTGATGAGGACCAATGAGGAAGACGAGGGCTCCCCACAGCTTCGGCGCTGCGCCTCATTGCGGATGTACTCTGCGACCGCCCCATAGGTAAGCTTTTCCTCCGCCCATCCTCCGAGGACGGTGATGAGTGGGTCCCAACTGTCAAGTAGGGGTATGAGGAGGGCCATTGCCTGCAGTTGCATGTCGATATTCCATCCCACGTCATTGTATTGCAAGGTGAGCGACTCGATCTGCTGCATGGCAGAGATGACATCATCTCCCTCCTCGATTCTCACCATAAGGAGTCGCTTCATTGCGAAGATTTTGTTCGCAAGCGACTTGGATTGGTGGATGGAGCAGAGTTTTTTGCCAAGCTTTGGCTGCCAGCTTGCAGCCATGGAAGTAGCCCCACTGAAACTCGGCCGTCCCGGACATCAGCAGCATAAGTGCCTCCGTGTTCTTATTTACGAAGGCCTCCTTCTGCGCTTCCGTCACCGTCGCATCATCAAGGACTTCCTTTCCCATCATGACCTCAAGCAGTCCCTTATGCGCGAGGTGTAGCTCAAAATTCCATCTCCATAGTGCAAAGCCTGGGCCATCCGCATACTTCTGGATGGGTTGCGTCTCCTTCTGGGCCATTTGCGTAGCTTCTACTCCGACGGCCTCTCAAAACATCATGGCGACGTCCAAGATGACGATCCCGTGCTCTGCGGAAGACGTGAATGTTGGAGGCTATCAGACCCGGGGGTCCATAACCCTCTGTCAGGAGGAATCCGCGTGGTGCGGTCCCGACGTTTGTCTGATCGTCTCTTTGGTGGTTTACTTCTTCTGTTTTGGGCGAATCTGAGACTGAGCGTGAGCTTTCTGGTCGCCTCACGCTATGTGAGCAGGAATTTAGAGACAGTCAGTTTGCGAAGGGAAAACATCATTTTGCGCTTTTTGTTTAGCATAGACATTATCACAACATTTATAGGGCTGGTCATGAGCTTTCCAACGCACCAAACCACGCGCGATTTGGCCAAGCGTTGCCCAAGTTACACTTACCGAAGTGCAGGTCTCACCCACCACAGAAACGCCTAATGCCTCCATGGCACGCACACGCCGTGGCGCCTTTTCCTTTACGTGCGAAGCGCCTTTCCCAAGGCTCAGGTCCTCTTGCACTTGGTGTAGGGGTCTCCTGCACTGTTTCCACGTATCCTCCCCACTTTTGGATCGAGTTTGGTGATGGGGTGTGACAAGGTTCGAAACCTGTCCGCGGACCTGCAGTCAGAATTTTGACCAAGTCCCCGAGTAACAAGACGCAATACTGAGTTTCGGACGCTGAGCTATGATTTTGGCTAAGTCCCTCACTAACAACCTGTACTACTGGATCGGGTGGATGATCCACCTGATCAGGTAGATTGTCCTCCGGACGCCTCGGCAGGCCTTCAGGAGCAATTTCTCCAGATGGTATTTTTGTTTCTCAATCTGGTCGATTATCCACCGGATTTCAAGTCGCAGCTGGCTACCAGAGCCACTGCGCACACCCCAACTTTAGAAGGCCATATCTCCCTCGATACTTGTCCGATTCTGGCAAAACAACTTTCACCGGATTCATCAACTTGTCAACTATCAGGGACAATCAATCATTTGAGGATCCGAGTATTCCTCAAGTCTCCAGATCCTCTGGAGCGGAGTTTCCACTTTCTGGCGGCTCGTCGGTGCCTCTCAGCGCCGCACTTAGGCATGCGGAGGGGCAAATTCTCAACAATATCTTCGCCTAGCTGAAACCATAGGAGTAGACGACAGGTTCTATTGTGTCGGCCCTGTTTTCTAGTCCGTTTGCCTTAGGGCGGTAGACAAAGGGTAATGGGCCCATACTGACCAGTTGTAAGGCGCGCTTCGCTCACCTTTGGTACGCTCTCTCTAGGTGCGCACGTCAGCTCCATCAGCTCCATCTGCTTCATCGGCTCCATTGGCTCAGATTGCACTTAGCACACTGAGACCAAGGACAAGCTCTGCCCCTGGAGGCACAACCCTTTGGTCCCAACGAGGACAAGCTCTGCCCTTGGAGGCAAGACCCTAGGTGTGCTATTGTGATCTGTCTTCTCTATTTGCAGGTAAACATCGGCTGGGAGGGGGAGCAACGTAACCGCACCTTTAAACCGGTAGCAGACATCAGCTAACATCAGCCTACATCGGTCTCAACGTAGCACAGACGCAGATTGCAGAGAAGGGAAGCTAAAATAGATGGCCCATCAGGAGCAGTGGGGGCTGCCGCAGGGCAGTCCTCAAACGCAATAGAGGCTGCCACAGGACAGTCCTCAAACTCAATAGTGGCTATCACAGGGCAGACCACAGGAGCAACGGTGATTGCAACCACACATCTGCAAGGTCTTGGATCTTTCGGAGGAATCCCCGTCTTCGAGGGGATCGACTTCCCGCTGTGGAGATGGCAATAAGAACTAGAAATGAAAGTGCTCGGATTCATCAAGTTTTTGAAAGGAGAGGAGTAGGTTCCTGTGGAGGGCTTACCGGAGCACGAGACATGGGCCGAATGAAATGATGTTGTCATGTCACTCCACAGTAACGCAATGGCCAAGAACTATGTTCCTTTCATTGTAGGGTTCACACTGGCTTCAGATTCTTATGCCAAGCTTAAGCGTGTGCACCAATCCACCTCACTCGCAAACAAATTGTTCATCCTACAACAGCTGATAAGTATGTGGGTGAATGAGGGAGAATCAGTCCCCAATTTCCTAGATGAATTGAGACCTTGATGAAAACATGCAATCTATGATCCTCCTCAGGGTGATACCAGAGAGCTCGAGTCCAATGATCACCGTGATGGGCGGTTGGAAGGAGGATGACCTCACGTACACGGCAGTGTCTGAGTATGTGCAAAACGAGGCCATGCGCTGGAACGGAAGCGATGCTAACTTCTCATCATATGCCGCATGCTACGGTGGTCACGGGAGCAAAGGGTCAGCCTCAGGTGAGAAAAGCGGCAGCGGTAGTGGTGGCAACAGAGGCAACAATGGTGGCAAGGCTCCCAAGCGACAGGGCAACTATCGCAACTACGTCAAACCTGTGTTGGAACTAGAATCTGACAAGGCAAGGCTCCTCAGAAAATCGCCTGAGCTCTCAATAAAGGTTCAGGTTCTCGGCCGAACCAACTTGACCAACAGCTCTCGGAAGACTACCAGTTGAGACCAAACGGTCAAGAGATCCCCTAATAAAGTGACATTTGTCACCCGCGTCCGACTAGCAGAGAAAAGCCGTTGCATACGAACTTTTGTCATGTTCTGTCCATATATACGGAGGATGTTCATTCCCTCGAGTTCAACCATAATAGATATTCACATCCTGTTCCCCTTTGGTTCCGCGGCTTTGCCGCCGTGTCCTCGCTCTGCTCGCACCTCGCCCATCCTGCCTTTGCCAACCATTGCCAACTTACATCTCTTTTCTCTGTCACTCTCGCTTCCTTGCTCAAGCACTTGACGACCCATCACTCTCCTCGCTCTTGCTTTCTCTCACCAACTCCTATCTACCTCGCATCTACAATTTCTTGCCTTTTCTCAAAGCTCTGCAACTAACTCCTCGGGACCAGTAACGCCTCCGTCACTTCGCTGA
Organism: Penium margaritaceum; assembly: GCA_023375785.1. Taxonomy (NCBI): domain Eukaryota; kingdom Viridiplantae; phylum Streptophyta; class Zygnematophyceae; order Desmidiales; family Peniaceae; genus Penium; species Penium margaritaceum. The sequence goes on from SZWC01002638.1 coordinate 209,283, forward strand.
CGTACTCATGCATGTTCTGTTGCTTCTGCATGCTTCTGCTATTACTATCTCCACTCTTGAATTATATTGATATGGTATCAGAGCATTAGGTAACATCACCTGGTGTCCCGTGACCCAGTCATCGCTTCGCGACCACCATCGCCTTACTCGTTTCTCCAGGATTCATCTACCGCCGTCGTCGCCACTTCACGCCTCCTAGCTTTGTCAGCAGCTGATGCCAGCAGCACCACTCTGATTCCTTCTCAAGCTAAAGAAATTTCTTGTCATCCTGATCAAGCCCAGTGCCCAAATATGCACCCGTGGCCTTCATTCAGTGACACAACATTGATATCAGCCGCAAGAAGCTCTCGAGCCGCCACGTGGCGCCATCTTTCTGGAAGCTTCGTGCCACCTGCCGCCTAGTGCCTCTCATCATCTTAGCCTCTGAAAGTGCTTCAGTCTTCCTCGTCTTCTTCATCTACTTCATCTTCTCCATCTTTTGCAGCCTCATTGCCATTGTCTCCTCTAGCCGCGCTTCTGCATTGCCTCTACTTGTCCTCAACAACAACATTGCCATCCTCCATCAAGACATTGGACACCACCAGTCTTCCTACTCACGCTTCGAACTAATAAGGGAACAAGCCGTCACTCTCCTGACATCTACAGATTGAAATCAATGCCTACCTCACGACCTGCCCTGCTGCCGCTGACTTCCTCTCGCTATCATGATATCCGACACTTCTAGTCTCCCTACCCGTCGGTCTCGAGCCAACTGGGGAACAAGCCGTCACTCTCCTGAAAATAGAGGAACTGGTTACCTTGTCTACGCCCACTGTCGCTTCCTTCACCGCTCTGCCATCCGGCTCCTGCCGTCGCTCCTCCATCACTCGCATCGTGCCATTTTCATCCTCCTTAGCCTCTTCGTCATCAGCCTCTGCCTCGTAATCTTTAGCATCTCCTCGCAAGCACACGTGGTTCCGTCCCTGCGCCCATTTTGCTATCAGTCATTCCTTCGCTTCCGCTTTCGTCATCTGCTCGGCACAAGGATCTGGCCGTTCGCATTGCCTATTTTGCGACGACCTACACCCACGCCGAACCTTCCGCACCGTACGTGGATTCGCCCTTGCACCCACTTCCTCATCATCAGCTTCCGCCTCTATCATCAGTAATCATCAGCATCTGTTGCCAGCGCAAGGATCTACACAAGCCTCTTGCCTGCTTTGCAATAGCATACACCCAAGCCAGGAGCAGATTTCTCGTGGCACATTGGCGACTGTCTTCCCCTTGTCGCATTCTATTTCTAAACTTCGCAGCGCACGTGGTTCTGCCCCTTCGCCCACTCCGTCATCAGCCGATCGTCCGCCTCCAGTATCTCTCTGGCTCGACAGAAGGACCCGCCCGGTTGCTTCGCCCATTCCACAACGACCTGCGTCCATGCCGAAACTGCCACAGCGCACGAGGTTCCACCCCTGCACACACTCCTTTCAGCCCACAGCAGCAATACCTCCACATCAGCAGCTGCCGCACCCTCCCCTTAAGAATCCATCTGACCACTTCACCCCATGGAGTGGTAACCGGGACCTAAAGTCACAATATTCACTCTCTTTCTTGTTTCTCCTTATGTCGTTCCCCACTCATCCCTCCTCAAAGACTAAGTCAACTTTCCAACTCCAAGACTCCGCTTTTGGTTTATCGGACACCGCTCGTCCTTCTGCTCACAGATCGAGCCAATGGGTGGAACAAGCCGTCACTCCACCAGACCCGATCTTGGATGAGAAAGCTTCCCTCGGTCACCCTACAAGAACACAAAAGACCAACTGCGGCAGAGCCTCTCCTATGATTGGCATAGTGGCAGTGCCTTCCTTTCCTTCTCATTCCTTTATCTCCCTGTGCACATGGCTCTCTCTTGGGAGACGTGTGCTATGCTAGCGAAAGATGGAAGGAATGTCACTGGTTGGGAAAATCAAGTGCTCACTCTGGCATGCCGAACTCCAATCAACCAGTACAATATGGCACAGCTCCTCAATGGACAATATGAACACCTTTGTCCGCCACATCGCCCCATCCCAGACTATGATGCTGTCTTCTTCAACGTCTACTGTCTGCTTCAGGGGCGGCTTCATCCTTCCTACCTTCATCACCAACTGAAAAATAACTCTATTCCTGAACTGTGGCACTGTATCTTGCAACAAGCATGGAGGAAGCAGTGGATTGCAACCATGTGTCAGAACAACGACAGTTTTCCAGATCTCGTTGAGGTGTCGAGGCTCTTGACCTCAAGACCCCGCACCACTTTCTTCTTTGCCATGTCCCTCACAGTTGAGAGAGCGATGTGACATAGGCGGCGGTGCCATAGGTCCAGGTTTCCATCGTCCTTCTTCATGAGGTGGGCAACGTCAGACCCTGCCCGGCTGCCAAGGGTCTTTGCACGTAGCAGGTACAAGTCGTCCTCTCGCTTTCCATGTGTAATCACCTCGACGTCCCCCTCCATCCGGATGATGGCCTGGAAGAGTGCGTATTCTGCGTCACACATCAACCACTTCCACAGCACAAGAATGGGCAACAGAAGTCTACAAGACCCTGTAATCCAAACTCTTCCATGGCTACATAATTACCGATGCACTGCTTGGTAACCTGACCTACCTGGGGGAGGCGGTTTCTAATGAAGCCCTCCGCCACCACAAGGAACATATCAATCAAGAAGTCAGGGAGGGACTCAAAAAAGTCCTTGGAAGAAAACTGCATCAGCTGGTGGATGAATTCCCTTCTGACCTCGGGGAGATGTGGATCAACTTACACATGCACTGTGGAGTAGAATGTTCACCGATGTGGGAGGACAGATACTACCACTAGTGCAAGAGTTCACCTCTCAAAACCTTGTTAGGTTCACGGGGGGTGTTGGAAGTAGGGTCTGACAAGGCAAGGCACTGCCACAAGGTCTTGGATCTTTGGGAGGAATCCCTATCTTCAAGGGGATCGACTTCCCGCTCTGGAGATGGCAGTTTGAACTAGCAATGAAAATGCACGGATTCATCAATCTTTTGAAACAAGAGGAGCAGATTCCTGTGGAGGGCTCACCGGAACACGAGACATGGGCTGAACGAAATGATGTTGTCATGTCACTGTACAGTAACACGGTGGCCAAGAAGTATGTTCCTGTCATTGTAGGGTTCACACTGGCTTCGGATGCTTATGCCAAGCTCAAGCGTGTACACCAATCCACCTCCTTCACAAACAATTGTTTTCATCCTACAACAGCTGATCAGTATGCGAGTGAATGAGGGAGAATCAGTCCCAGATTTCCTACACGAGTTTGAAGGAGTTCTTGGTGAGGCTTGCTAGATGAACTGAGACCTTGATGAAAATATGCAAACCATGATCCTGCTCATGGTGATAGTAGAGAGGTGGAGCCCAATGATCACCGTGATGGGCGGTTGGAAGGAGGATGACCTGACGTACACGGTAGTGTCCGAGTATGTGCAAAAGGAGGTCATGCGCCGCAGCGGAAGTGATGCTAACTTCTCAGCATATGGCGCATGCTACGGTGGCCATGGGAGCAAAAGGTCAACCTCAGGTCAGAAAAGCAGCAGCAGAAGTGGTGGCAGCAGAGGCAACAATGGTGGCAAGGCTCTCAAGCGACAGGGCAACTGTTGCAACTACGGCAAACCTGTGTTGGAACTAGAATCTGACAAGGCAAAGCCCCTCAGAAAATTGTTTGAGCTCTCAATAAAGGTTCAGGTTCTCGGGCGAACCAACTTGACCAACAGCTCTAGGAAGACTACCCGTTGAGACCAAACGGTCAAGAGATCCCCTAATAAAATGACATGTGTCACCCACGTCTGGCTAGCGGAGTAAAGCTGTTGCATAAGAACTTTTGTCCTATGCTGTCCATATATACCAAGGATGTTCATTCCCTCGAGTTCAACCAGAACAGTTCTTCCCATCATGTTCTCCTTTGGTTCCGTAGCTTTGTCGCCGTGTCCTTGCTCTGCTTGCACCTCACCCATCCTACCTTTGCCAACCATTCCCAGCTTATAGCTCTTTGCTCCGTCACTCTCGCTCCTTCGCTCAAGCACTTGCCGACCCATCACTCACCTCGTGCTCGCTTTCTCTCACCAACTCCTGTCTACCTTGCATCTTCAGTGTATCGCCTTTTCTCAAAGCTCTACGACTAACTCCTCGGGACCGCTCACGCCTCCGTCACTTCACTGACGTACTCATGCATGTTCTGTTGCTTCTGCCTGCTTCTTCTTTTATGGTCTCCGCTCTTGCGTTCTTCTGACAACCTGGGCACTAGGCAATAGAGTGCAGGTCGCCAAAGAAGGAAGACTGTGGAAGTGGTAGGCACAAAGGTAGTAAAAAAGGTGCAAAGAAGCCACCAACATGATGGAGCGAAGCACACCTCCAACAAAGGGCACAAAGCTGCTCAAACCAGGAGCCTTTGGGCTTGACTCCGGCACTGATTACCACTCTAGCAATGACAAGTCTGGATTCATATCCATCGCCCATATTGATCGGTAGTTCAGATGTGCAAACGGCAGTATTGTGAACGCAAACGGCGTTGGAGAGAAGGTGGTGAGCATCAATCTTAACAGTGCAGAGAAGGATCTACGGCTGCGTGATGTAGTCTACGTGCCCTTCTTTCTGACAAACCTCTTGTCCGTGTCGAAAATTACGGACAACGACATGACGGTGGTGTTCACACAGAAGAAGGAGGTCATTGCCAGGAACGAGGACATCAAGGTCCTCTATGCCAACAAAGATCTCGTGGCACAGGTCCCACGGGTTGACGGGCTCTACGTACTACAGACAACCACAACAGAAACCTCAAAAGAAGATGGTCATGCATATGTGGTGGAGGCAGTGGTCTCGGCACCAACATAGGAGAACACACCATCAAAAACTGAGAAGGCATCCTCTGCTGCAAAGGACAAAGATGTTGAACTCTGGCATAGAAGCTTTGGGCACGTTGCAAACAGTACGCTCCAAGTCATCCAGAAACAACACCCTGTCTGTGGCATGGATGGGTGTAAGAAGGATACAGCTGGTTTTGGCAGCCTGTGTGAAGCTTGCCTCCAAGGCAAGACCAAGCGAACATGCTTTGAGCGTAACGGTCGCCGCGTAGAAGCAATCCTTGACCTGATTCACACGGACATGTGTGGACCGTTTCCCCCGGCGTCAAATGGTGGTGGCAAGTATTTTCTGATCTTCATTGATGACCACAGCTGCAAGGTGTGGATCTACTTCCTCAAAAGCAAAGGAGAGGTCAGAGAGAACTTACAAGCGTTTGTCGCCATGGTGGAGCGGCAGAGTGGAACAAAAGTCAAAGTAATGCAAATCGACAACGGCGGAGAGTATGAGGCATGCAAGGACTGGTTGCGGCAACATGGGATCAACCACCAGCCCACAATGCCATACTCGCTACAAAGCAATGGTGTGGCCGAACGGATGAATCAGACCATCCTTGGCATGGTGCGTAGCATGCTCTTTGATGCAAAACTTCCACTGTGGTGGAAGTTTTGCATGCTATCTAGTCAACCTGACTATCTGGTCAACCTGACTCATGCTATCTAGTCAACCTGACTCATGCGGCTGCTCTGGGAAGGTGTGGAAAGAGAAAGGGCAAGTAACAGATGTTGCCACAAGAAGTATGGTCCAGGAAGAAGCCGGACACATCACACCTGAAAGTCTTTGGCTGCACTGCATGGGCAAAGGTCCATGCGCGTGAGGGTGCCGACAAGCTGGATGCAAGAGCGCAAAAGTGCGTTATGGTGGGCTATGAGACGGCCCACAAGACCTACCACTTGTGGGACCTGACAGGAAGAAGACTCAGCACCAGCCGGGACATAACCTTTGACGAGAGGAAACCAGGAAAGGAAGAGATGCTTGATCCCACGCAAGTTCCAAAATAGGGAGAGTGGTTGGTGCTGCTGGAGTCAGGAGATCGGGCTCCCAAAAACTGGCAAGTGGTACCAGTGCGGCAGGCTATGAAGAAAAAAGGTGTGGCAGGGAGAGCGGCTACACAGGCTGACACAGCGGTGAGCTCTGATACAGAGTCAGAGATGTCCAAGGCCTCTGAGTCTAGCTTTGAGGCCAGTGGCTCTCCACATGAGAAAAACGTAACTTCCGGGCAGCTAGCAGCACATGAGCAACAGCAAAGCGAAGATCCACCAGCAATGCAGGGTCGTAGAACATGGCAGAGAAAACAAACTCCAAAGTACGACGCTGATACAAGAAGGTGGACTGGACCGAGCTGGTCTTGCTTGGCTCAAGGAGAGCTACTCACTGTGGCTGATGTACTGGCAAGGCCTGATGCGGCCAAGTGGAAGTTGGCAGTGGACAGCAAGCTCACATCCAATGAAGAAAATGGCACATGGGTGCTGGTGGATAGACCCGCTAACGCTCACGTGGTGGGCTCAAAGTGGGTCCTCAGGCTGAAGCAGAAACAAGATGATATCATCGACAAGAGCAAGGCAAGGGTCGTGGCAAAGGAACTTTCTCAGAGCACAAAATCTGAGTATGATGAGACTTTTACACCGGTCTTCATGTTTCCCTCCATCAGGTCCCTGCTGGCCATTGCTGCCGCCAAAGACCTTGAGATCCACCTGATGGATGTGAAGAAAGCTTTTGTTTATGGGAAGCTCGCCAAGGAGTTGCTAATGGAGGTACCAGAAGGTGTCCAAGCACCCGAGGGTAAGGTACACAAGTTGGTGAAGGCGTTGTATGGCCTGAAACAACCCTCCCAGATCTGGTACAAGCACATGGACAGCTTGATGGCTGAGCTCTCCTTCGCGCACTGCAAGAACAATCCTCGTGTCTATGTGTAGGAGGATGAGCGTGGCTTGCTGCTTGTGGCATTGTATGTTGAGGACTTTATCATGTGCTATTCCACTCATGAGGCCCTTGCGGACCTCAAGAAGCAGCTGAGTAGAAGGTTCAAGATGAAAGACATGGGTCCTCTCGAGTACTACCTTGGGATTGTCGTTCATCGCAACCGCAAAGCAGGCACCATCGAGCTCAACCAGACCAAGTACACCATGGATGTCTTGAAGCGCTACAACATGGAGGACTGCAAACCCGTCAGCACCCCCATGCCCTCCGACTGCAAGATCTCCTCCTCCATGTCACCAAGCCATGAGGCAGACTGACGGGAGATGCAAAATATTCCATGCCAATCCACCATTGGGAGCCTCATGTATGCGATGGTGGGGACATCGCTCATGCGGTGACCAACCGTGGGCCAGAACAATGGCCAGCTGCGAAGTAGATTTTTGACTACCTCAAAAAGACTCGGCACGTGGGACTTCATTTTGGTCGTCTAGAAGGATCAGACTCATAGCGAATGACTTGCTACAGTGACGTGGACTGGGGAGGGCAGATTGACAACAGGAAGTCCACCTCAGGATTGTTCTGCCTTCTCAACGGTGGTACGGTCTCGTGGACGAGCAAAAAGCAGGACTGCGTCTCACTTTCTACTTTTGAGGCGCAGTACATCGCACTCTTTTAAGTGTGCAGGGAAACACAGTGGCTTCGCAGTTTGCTTGATGAGATCAAGGCACCACAAGAGGAAGCAACGGTCAGCTGCATCGAGAACCAGAGTGCCATCGCTATGGTAGAGGATGACATGATCTCCCGGTGTACAAAGCACATCGACATTCGGTACCACTACTCACGTGACCTTGCCGCCACGGGTGTCGTGGAACTCGAGCATGTCGCAACCAAGAAAATGCCTGCGGACTTCTTAACAAAGCCACTAGACAGCGACTTGCATGTGTCAACCAGCCTGAGGCAAACGGACTAGAAAATAGGGCCGACATAATAGCACCTGCCGTCCGCTCCTAGCATTTCAGCTAGGAGAAGATATCACCCTCAGGATCACGGTTATACACTCAGCAGTTCCTAGGTAATCACTTGCTAGCAACTGTGTCCACTTAACACTTGGTCACTTTTGTGCGAGGTGCTAGTCAAAGACTAACTCCTGGGGCTTAGACCAACCTGTGCCTTCTTTATACTGTTCCTTAGTTGGACAACTCTGTGAGGAGCATCTAAGGCCAGATTGTGTAATTAGAATGAGGAATGATCCTGGTACATATAGTCCTAGGCCTGGATTCTAAGGTGTGTGGGTAGTGGCACTTTTGGGGTGGTCCGCCAATTGGCGCATCCACTGACCGCCAAGTGGCGTACTCTCCTCATGCATGGAGAAATGTCTAAGAAACTTCCACTGTGCTGGAAAGGTCAAAAACTTTCTGCGCACATCAAGGCTCGATCGCAGGACCTGTTCTTCCTAAGTCCAATGTGCTATCCGTTGTGCTACACTTCTGGTGTCTCGCTTGGACTTGCACCACGAACAAGGTTTGGGGGACTTACTCCAAGGGAGCAGTGCATGCCCAACCTGTCCGTCAAGCCATAGCAGAGGCCATGGGGAATAGAAGAACAACAATCTCTCCCTTGCACATTAGGCCACCTGCTGTGGTAGTTTTCTTCGGCACGAGCTTGTAGCTCTAGGTTGTGTTTGTGCATGTCAACTTTCTTGGTCTTTAGTTCTCATCTCTTGCATCCACCATGCCGACTCCTGGAGCACCTGCAACATGCAAGTCGCTGTCTAGCGGCTTTGTCAAGAAGTCCGCAAGCATTTTCTTGGTTGCGACGTGCTCCAGTTCCACGACACCCTTGGCGACAAGGTCACGTCAGTAGTGGTACCGAATATCAATGTGCTTTGTACGCTGGGAGATCATGTTGTCCTCTGCCATAGCGATGGCACTTTGGTTGTCGATGCGGATGACCGTTGCTTCCTCTTGTGGTGCCTTGATCTCATCAAGCAAACTGCGAAGCCACTGCGTTTCCTTGTACACTTTGGAGAGTATAATATACTCCGCCTCGGCAGTAGAAAGTGAGACGCATTCTTGCTTCCTGCTTGCCCACGAGACCGCACCACCGTTGAGAAGACAGACAAACCCTGAGGTGGACTTCCTGTCACCAATCCGTCCTCCCCAGTCCGCATCAATGTAGCATATCATTCGCAGCAAGTCTGATCCTTCTAGTCCTCCAAACCGAGGTAGCGAAAAATTCGTTTCACAGCTTGCCAATATTCTGGCCCAGGGTTGGCCACAAACCTGCTCACCTGACCCACCGCTTAAGCAATGTCAGGTCGCGTTCCCACCATCGCGTACATGAGACGCGAGGATTAGGACTATATGTACCAGGCTCATTCCTCATTCTAATTACACAATGTTGCCTTAGATGCTCCTCATAGGGTTTTCCAACTAAGGAATAGCATAAAGAAGATACTGGTTGGTCTAAGCCCCTGGAGTTAGTCTTTGACTAGCACCTCGCGCGAAAGTGACCAAGTGTTATGTGGACATAGTTACTAGCAAGTGATTTCCTAGGAGCTGCTCAGTGTGGAACCGTGATCCTGAGGGTGATATCTTCTCCTGGCTGAAATGATAGGAGCGGACGACAGGTGCTATTGTGTCAACCCTGTTTTCTAGTCCGTTTGCCTAAGGCTGGTTGACACAATCTGCTCTCTGTCTCAAAGATAACTGACCACTGCATAACAATGGTCATTACAGAGAAGGAAGCGGTGATAGTCCCTACCAAGGACATCAACATCTTCTCCTTTACCAAGAAGGTTGTCGCACATGTTCCTCACGTCCATGGACTCCACGTCTTGTAGACCAAGATGACAACACCAATGGCCGAATCTTCGGCTGAGAGTGATGATGAGGAGAGCCGCAATGTAGATTAAGATGAAGACGGACATGAAGGGACAATAGAAGCACTAGAAGAAGATAAATTGGCAATAAAACTGCAAGCAAATGCAACCAACGGGGTTGTTCATTCTAGCCTCTGTACATCCTCCAAGAACATGTGGTGCTGTCGCTTTGGGCACGTGGCTCATAACACATTGGAGCTCATGGGAAAGTTGGAGCTAGTGCGTGGGATGGAGCTAGGTGATGAGGCGGAGGGAGCCGAGATCACGTGTGAATCACGCCTTTAAAGCAAGGCAAAAAAGAAGGCCTTCAAGCGCAATGGCACGCGTGCTCTTGCACCACTTGAACCCATCTACTCTGATATGTGTGGTCCATTTTGCATACCATCAAATGGAGGCAGCAGATATTTCCTCACATGCATCAACGACAACAACCACAAATTCTATATATAGTTTCTCAAAAATGAAATGTGAGGTGAAGGAGAATCAGCTGGCCTTTGTCCATATGGCTGAGCGACAGAGTAAAAAGAAGGTGAAGGCATTCAAGACAGACAATGGGAGAGAGTATGAAGCCTGCAGGGACTGGCTCAAGCTGCAAGAAATTGGATAACGCAAAACTACCTCCTGCTCACCTCAAAGCAATGGCGTAGTAGATAGGATGAAATAGATTATCCTGGGCATGACGAGGTACATGCTCTTGACGCCAAGCTGCCTCCTAGGTTCTAGGCTAAAGCAGCACATACGACTACCAACCTTGTGAACCTCACACATGCAGCAGATCTATGAAGGAAAGGCAAGAGGAAGCAAGCACAACAGCTGAAGACACATTAAAAAGCATGGTCAGGCAGGGAGCCGGACGCCTCCCATCTCAAGGTGTTCGATTGCACCAGATTTTCTAAACTCCATGCTGGTGAAGGCCTTGGAAAGCTTGATGCAAGAGCACGAAAGTGTATTTTCATCGGCTACAACATTGCCGACAAAGCATAGACTGTAGGACCAAGAGGCCAAGAAGGTCATATGCAGCAAAGACGTGGATTTCCACAAAAGGTATGTGAGTAAGGGAGAGCTTCCCAAACGCAAACACTCCAAAATAAGGAGAGTGGCTCACTCTCCTTGAGGAGGGAAACAAAGCGCTAGTACAATGGCATCAGCTAGGGGATGCAACAGGGAGAGGAGCTGATGAAGATGATTCGGAGGAATCAGACTCTGATTTGGACGTATCTGATCCTCCTCATCATGAGGATGGTTCCTCTCCAATCTTCAACGATGAAGTAGACGTCCAGCCTTCACATCGACAGCAACAGCCGGCAGGTCCAAGGAGTAGTTCCCGCCTCAAATGGCCTCGGCAGAATTACGACACAGGTAGGAGTGAATGGACTGGCTTCAACTATTCGTTCATGGTTCAAGAGGAGCCAATGTCTGTTGCAGAGGCACTCATGTGGCCTGACAAAGCGGAGTGGGATGAAGCGATTGGTAGTGAACTCAGCTCCATCGAGGAGAATGGGACATGGGTGCTGGTGGACAGACCTGCCGGGGCTCACGTTGCTGGGTCCAAGTGGGTGCTGAAAGTCACAAGGAAACTAGATGGCAAGATAGATAAATACAAGGCACGAGTAGTAGCAAAGGGGTTCTCTCAACGACCTGGTATAGAGTACGATGAGACCTTTGCGCCAGTGTTGAAGTTCACCTCCATCCGGTCAATGCTCGCCTTTGCTTCTACCGAGAATATGGAGGTCCACCAGATGGATGTCAAGACAGTCTTTCTTTATGGCGAATTTGACAAGAAGGTATTGATGGAGGTTCCAAAGGGAGTTGATGCTCCCGAGGGCAAGGTGTGGAGATTGGTGAAGGCACTCTATGGCCTAGAACATGCGCCAAGACTTTGGTACCAGGAGATGGATATATTCATGGCTGAGGAGTCCTTCGTGCATTGCGACAACGACCCTAGCATGTATGTGCATGAGAGCAACAAAGGAACCATGTTGGTCACCTTGTACATTGATGACCTCATTCTTTGCTCTTCTTCAACGAAGCTGCTAGACGATCTGAAGGGGAAGCTGAGGAGCAGATTTGAGATGAAGGACATGGATACTCTTGACATCTACCTTAGAATAGCCATCAAGCGTGACGGAGCAGCAGGTACCATCAGCCTCAACTAGACATAATACATTGACTCCATCCTCAAACAATACAACATGGGAGATTGCAAACCTATAAGCACACCCATGAGCTCAATGTGCAAGCTCTTTTCGTCCATGGCCCCATCCAATGAAGTTGAGAAAACTAACATGCTGGGTATCCCATATCAGTCTGCAGTGGACAATATGATGTATGCCATGGTTGCCACCGACCACATATAGCCCATGTTTTTGTACAGGTGAGCTGGTTTGTGGCCAATCCTGGTCCACATCACTGGCAGGGTGTGAAGCGCATCATGTGTTACCTTGAGGGGACGGGAAAAGTGGAGCTCTAATTTGGAGGTATTGGTGGAACCGCGTCACTCTGTCGCATGTGCTACAATGATGCTAATTGGGGAGGGAATCTCAACGACAAGGAACTGCCTTTGTCTTTGTGTGTATGCTGAATGGAGGTGTAGTAAGTTGGACAAGTCGCAAGCAGGAATGTTTCTCTCCGTAAATAGTTGAAGGTGAGGACATCGCCCTTGCTAAGGCGTGTAAAGATATGGAGTGGTTACACATCTTGCTATCGAAGATGAAGGCACCACAGGCAATGGTAATGGTCATCACAATCGACAATATGAGTGCGATTGACATGCCCAAGAACCCCGTCCTCTACAGGCACACAAAGGACATCGAGATCCGCTACCACTTTGCTCGGTACTTGGTCTGCAAGCAGAAAGTGGAACTCGAGCATGTCGATACCAAGTTGAACCAGGCTGACATGCTTAAGAAGCCATTGGACAATGATCTCCACCAGGCGAGCAGGCAAGGTATCGGCATGGTCAACACAAGTGATGAAGAATGATGATGGTCACTAACGCAAGGTGCAAGGGAGTGATTTGTTGAATATTTTCACCCCTTGATCAGTGTTGTAGGACGGATCAGGAATACTCTGCCCCTTGTGGAGGTATGACCCCTAGATTCGTTGTAGTGTGACTCAACTTTGCTCTGCCTCATGTGAGATATTACTTGTGAGTTCGCCATGTGGGTGAGTGGTTACCTTTACCACTTTGTTGATTTGGCTAAGTGAGAGATCATGAGTTCGATCCTGGCCCTATGCACATCGTGTTTGTCATGGAAGCTTCCAAGAAAGAAAGTCCACAGCTTCTTGGAGCCTACATGGTTGTTCTATCACCTTGACACCAGGATCCTTATGTGTCAAGCTGATACCCCCTATTTTGCCGCGTCCTAAACTTTCTCCGCGCTGATCTTGCTCTGCGCTATCCGCAGAGCATGCACCCTCACCACCGTTACTACCTAAGCTATAGGTGTAGCGAATCGAAGACACTAATCGCAAAACAACTAACAGTTCCGCGGACCACAGGTAAGGACCTCCGAGTGAGAACCTCACCGATGAATGACACTCCGCGGGCCACTTCTTACCACACGCGAGCCCGCCACCTCGTGGCATCCAGCTCCCCTCCGCGGAACCTCGTTCCGCGATCGTGTGCAAGCAAGGGTACCGCTGGCAGCTCACTTCACCCCGGGCTTGGTCCTTCACGCACTTTGTCCCACAAACCGCGGACAGGGCACAAAAGGCAATGGAAGGCAATTGAGCGGAGGGTTGAGAACACAGATGAGGGCGGGTAAATGTCTTTTATCATCAAGGAATGAAGACTGCGATACACTTGTGCTATTGCTAGCTAGGCCTTATCTACTTGGGACTCCGCACGGCATGTCTACACGTCGTCGGTCTCATCCCCCTCACGGCGCCCTCTTTCCTCCCACTTGGACTCCACGCGGTGCGGCTACACACCGCAGGTCTCGTCCACGCACACACAGCACATCATCTTCTATTGTTCATCTTTTACATCCGTGGTAAGTGTACGCGGTCTTCTTTTCTTCCTTGAATCTTCGCCTTCCGCGGTGTGTTTTCCAGATTCCTCAGTGATTGATGTGCCAACTTTCGTGTTGATTGGTTGTTGCTCCCCTGATTGTTCCACTTGCCCACTGACCCGTCTGCCATTACCCCGGCAACTGCGCGCCTTACTGCGCCTCGGCCCTTGTTCCCTTCTAACCGCGGATCTTCTTGCCACCGATTTCCACCTTCCTTGGCTTCGGCCACAAGCGCTTGAGATAGCCGTAGGGAGGTCGCCTTGGCTTCACCGTCCCTGGATTCCGCGCCACCCTACGCTCAACCACGTCCGCGGGAGCCTGCGTTCCTTGCGCGGTTTTTCCGTTTGCCGAGGTCCCGTCTCTGCGGGTTGGCCCCTCCATGGAGCAGCGGCAGAATCATGCTTGACACAAACCCACAACGCAAGTCTATTGGTGATGTGGTTGGTTCAGGCCACTTTCGAGGAATATGCTTTTGAGTTCTAGGATTGGACTGACAGTTATAAAATGACTTGTCTTGCATGCTTATCAATTAACCCTTGCTTGATGCTCTCTTGCGTATTGACAACAAGGGCTCTTCTTGAGATGTAATGTGAAGTCCGTGTCCGTGTCCGTGTCCGTGTCCGTGTCCGTGTCCGTGTCCGTGTCCGTGTCCGTGTCCGTGTCCGTGTCCGTGTCCGTGTCCGTGTCCGTGTCCGTGTCCGTGTCCGTGTCCGTGTTCGTGTCCGTGTCCGTGTCCGTGTCCGTGTCCGTGTCCGTGTC
>SZWC01002639.1:73928-94200 GCA_023375785.1 Penium margaritaceum
GATGCTACTGTCCATGGAGTTGGGAACAGATGCTACTGTCCATGGAGTTGGGAACAGATGCTACTGTCCATGGAGTTGGGAACGGATGCTGCAAGTGCTCATCCCCTTCTCTGTTGGTATGGAGGTACATAGTCTGGACCGGCTGCGAGGTTGGCAGTCTGTGCCATATGGTTCATTCCCATATGGTTCATTTCCATATGGTTCATTTCCATATGGTTCATTCCCATATGGTTCATTTCCATATGGTTCATTTCCATATGGTTCATTTCCATATGGTTCATTCCCATATGGTTCATTCCCATATGGTTCATTCCCATATGGTTCATTTCCATATGGTTCATTCCCATATGGTTCATTCCCATATGGATCATTCCCATATGGTTCATTCCATATGGATCATTCCCATATGGTTCATTTCCATATGGTTCATTCCCATATGGTTCATTTCCATATGGTTCATTCCCATATGGTTCATTTCCATATGGATCATTCCCATATGGTTCATTCCATATGGATCATTCCCATATGGATCGTTCCCATATGGATCATTCCCATATGGTTCATTCCATATGGATCATTCCCATATGGTTCATTTCCATATGGTTCATTTCCATATGGTTCATTTCCATATGGTTCATTTCCATATGGTTCATTTCCATATGGATCGTTTCCATATGGATCATTGCTATGTGCTTCATTGCCATGTGCTTTATTGCCATACGATGCATTGCCATATGCTTTGTTGCCATATACTTCATTGCCATACGATACATTGCCATGAAGCAAGTCCCGACACCAGATACAACGTCAGCAGCTTTTGTGTTGCTGCCTGACTCCCTGTCTGCGCCTCTGACTGTGTGATGCAACACGATGGGATGCGATGCGTTGCAATGGAATGCCATGTGATGCAATCCAATGGGGTGCAGGCGCTGATGGCATATGTGAAAGACCACAGCCGATACTTCTCTGTGGAAGAGTGAGTCCTCCGCCCATCTCTCCGTCCGTGCCCCCCCCCCCCCCCCCCCCCCCCCCCCCCCCCCCCCCCCCCCCCCCCCCCCCCCCCCCCCCCCCCCCCCCCCCCCCCCGCGTCCCCACCCAGTGTGCTCTGCTATTTTCGCCTGCAATGACAAGCATTTGCATTGACTGAGTCGCAGTGAAACAGTTTGACTGTGTGACTAGTGAAACTGTTGGACTGTGTGACTAGTGAAACTGTTAGATTGTGTGACTAGTGAAACTGTTGGACTGTGTGACTAGTGAAACTGTTGGACTGTGTGACTAGTGAAACTGTTGGACTGTGTGACTAGTGAAACTGTTGGACTGTGTGACTAGTGAAACTGTGAGACTGTGTGACTAGTGAACATTCCCAACTTAGCAATCCACAGAGAGGCCAGCGAAAGGTCTCTTCGTTTCGTTTTATTTCAGTGGTTTGTCTGCCTGTGGCGCCCAAAATTGGGGGAACTCTTTTTTCCCCTTCGTCTTCTGCGCTTTGCCTGAAACAAGGACTCCTATGCAGGAGGCCAGGGTTCCAGTCCAAATGTGGACAATTCGCCTTGATGGCCTGTATGGTGGGCCAGTGCCAGTAGGATGGCAAAGTAGACCAATCCCAACCAAAGGGGGAAAAACAACAAGCAAGCAAGCACACAACATATGCTTTCCTTGCAGTTTGACTCCTCCTTCCCCATCGTTCTGTTCTACGTATGCATTGCACATCACACTGACATCACACTGACATCACACTGACATGACACTTGCACTTGCAGGTACGCCATTCTGCTGAAAGTTTCGGTGCCAGGCCGCAAGATCCCATCCGACGCTGTCGCACGACTGCAGGCGCTGCTGCAAGCGTACTGACATGCTGTCGTGGACAAAGTGGCACAGACATTCTTCAAGCGCACGGCACACCCATGCTGCTTTTGATGGCCTCCTCCGTTGTAAATCCGCTTCGACCACGCCACATTCGCCAAGCACAAGCTCCATGCGTACACCATCATCCTCGCATGCAACTGGACACGTCCTTGTGTGGTTTTGCCATGAATGAATTCTATGAGTCAAACTGGCTTCCAAGGGTCTCAAACACATGTTTGATCATAACTCAAGGTAGTCTCAACAAAGGTTAAAGCAAGAGCTGTCCAGTAATGATGGGGGCTTGCGTCCTCTCAATACAAATCTTTGTGGCCAAACCAGCTCCAACATGTGTACCATGAACTGAAGATGTTGCGCACTCATTGTGAGGGTGCGTTTAACTCTCTGTCCTGATGTTGTCAGATGTTCACTGTCTTGTGCTTCGTGCCGTTCCTGTACAGTTTACTATGACCACTTGGCCGTGTCCATACTCGTGCAGATCCTTGAGGCAGGTGGCCCTGGTGACATCGGCGCGATGACAGGCGGCGGACTACCCGCTTGGAGCTTACCGACCACTGTTCCAGAGCCCCAGATGCCACCGGGACTCTTCGCTGTGCTTCCTACGTCTTGCAGGCGCCTTTCGGCGGACTGGTCATGAGGCCTATTTGCATGTTTTTGTATTGTATGCTCACTGTCAATCGATGGATGCATGCATGTGACCAGTCGTTGCGTTCGTCTTTTGATTCTGCACGTCTAGGTTCAGACGGCGTAGGATTCTGACATGTGTGCGCAGAGTTACGGCCAAAACAGTGGTTTTGGGCCGGTTTTAGGACAGCTCTTGGACTGCCGCGTGCGACAGTCCAAGAGCTGTCCTAAAACAGTGGTTTTGGGCCGGTTTTAGGACAGCTCTTGGACTGCCGCGTGCGACACCCGCCGTGCGCCGCGGCAGGTATTTATGCCTTGGACCTGTCAGTTGTCATTTCTCTCTGCATATGCTATATTGAAGCATTCTCACACTGTGCCTTAGAGCTCCTAGCCAAACCCTTGCCGTTGTGTGTACGACCTGTGACTGTCGTCACCGTCTGACCAGGCACTGACGCCCGGTCAGCGGCTGTGTTGCTAGGAAGCTTCTACGCACTTTCTCTTGGCATCAGAGCAGTGAGACAGTTCTCACTGAGCTGTGCAGCAGACACGCAGTAGAGCAACAGTAGTGAGAGTCACCGCTGCAGCAGAGTTCTCTGGGATCTGTTGGAGACGGCCGGTCGCCGTCAACGTATCCCACCCACCACGTGAGATCGCAGCTCCAGAGGCGGCGGCGGCAGCAACGCAGCAGCAGCGCAGTAGCAGCGGCCGCAGCAGTAGCAGCCGCAGCAGCAGCGTGGCAGCAGCGGCGGCAGCAGCAGCGCAGCAGCAACGTAGGCAGCAGCAGCGCAGCACCGGCAGCGGCACAGCAGCAGCAGCGGCAGTCGCGGCGGCAGCAGCAGCGCAGTAGTGGCAGCAGCAGCAGCGCGCGGCGGCGGCAGCTAGCAGCAGCTGCAGCGCGCAGCAGCAGCAGCCGCGCGCAGCAGCAGCAGCGGCAGTGCAGCCGCTGCTGCCACCGCTGCACACGCAGCTACGCAGCTGCTGCTGCAGCTGACAGCACAGCTGCAGCAGCAGCTGGGCGGAAGCTGCTGCGTAGCTTCCGCTAAGCTGCCGCGCGCCACCGCGCAGCGGCAGAACCGTGACAAGAAAAAAAAAAGAAAAAAAAGGAGGGGACGAGCTGACGTCAGCGTTGTTGATTGTTGACGTCATCAGTTCGTGTTGACGTCAGCAAGTTGTTGCTGACGTCAGCAACAACTTGCTGAACTCAGTATCACACTTCACCAAATTTTCACCCGGAAGGTCAAAAGTTACTAGCGTTTCAAATCCCCGAGAAACGTAGACGGTTTTAAAATTCGGCAAACTTGACCTGTCGTCCCATAGTGAGCGGCGACATGAGTTCGCCCGACGACAAGGACAAGGGACCAGGTGACCCCTCCTCCTCTTCTTCAGGGGTATTGAGCCCTCGCTCGCAAGCCATTGCGGACCTACGCAGCCAGCAGGAGGAAATGCGCCGTCTGCAGCGAGAGCAGACTGACGCGATCCGCACGCTGACTGCGCTCCTGCGTGCTCAGTCCACAGCTCCTTCGCGGATTTCTGAGGGAGCTGCCGGCGTTGCGGCCTCCACTCAGCACTCGACCCAGGTGCCCGTGATAGGTGCTCCGCCTGCTTGACCTCCAGGTGTGGTTTCTCCACCACCTGCGGACCTCCTTGATGACGAGCCATTCATGCCAGGCTTCGAGGATGACTCCTAGGAGCGGGAGATTCGCCTTCTACACGAGCGCCTCCGTTAGCTGCAGACGGGTATCCGACCTCCATCCGTGTCCCCGATACGACCGTCACCTGACTTCCCCGGTGATCACCCCCTTCCAGGAGTTTTCTCCATCTCTCGCCCTCCTCCGCCTCCGGTTGCTCTCCCCACGGAGCGGCAGCCAAAGGACTTTGAGGCACCACCTCCACGGTACATCAGCGAGGATGGATTTAACTGCTTGGAGATCCTGTTTCAGGTGTGGGCCACTTCCGAGGGAGTGTGGCCTTACTACCACAGCCCATACCAGTCTACAGATCCAGCACAGGTGCTGACAGCAGCCCGGGCCATGCGAGGACTTCTCTACGCCATGCCATGCGAGACTGTCGTTGACTTCCGCCCCTTCCTCGGCGAGGCTGGCACAGGCACCGGAGCTGATCCTCGTGGAGGCTGGGATCTGGAGTTGTCCCTACTGGCCGCAGAGATGCACGCCACGCGTGCGTCACACATTCGTGCTTTCCACTCGCTCCGTCAGGGACCAGCGGAGCCTGCGGCGGATTACTGGCGACACGCCATGCGTATCTACACGCATCTGGAGAACTCAGGGGGCACACAGCTGTGGGCACTTCGGACGATCATGCTCGGAGTTCGCCTGGAGTACACCGACATATTCACACGGTACAGCGACGCTGCTCTCGAGCCTTTCTCAGCCACCTTGCAGCTGCTCCCTTGGGCCCATCAGCTTTTCCTCCAGGTGACGTCGGCCCGCGAGGCAGTAGTAGCACATCAGGAGACTTCCCTCACTGCAGCAGTCCTCGCCTCACCACCATCTTCCCTCCTGCAGTCACCCTAATCTACCTCCATCACGACCTCATCTTCCTCCTCCTCTTCGACCCCGTCTACACCCACGTAGACGTAGGGCCTTGCAACAGCTGCCCAGGGGAAGAAGAAGAATAGGAAGTGCGGATCGGGTCAGCAGCAGTCGTCATCCAGTGGTAGCAGTGGCCGTTCCGTGCACTGCTACAACTGTGGAGGTGCCCATCGCTACACCGAGTGCCAGTAGCCGCTTGACTGGGAGCGCATCACTCGCGGACTTCAGGCTGCGCATGCTGCTCGCACCGCGTCCGGCACAACGACCGCACACTCCTCTGGACGCGCGGTGACCACGACTGCAGCTGTTCCTGCATCCTCACGAGCGAGCAGCAGTGATCCAGACCCACGTGACCGCACCATCGCCGAGCTCCGTCATCTTCTGATACTTCGCTTTCAGGGAGGTGCGAGTGTGCTGTCATCATCGAGTGGGTCACACACTGCTTGTTCGTCCGTCCTCGTGACTCGTGATGACACGTGTGGGGGAGCACAGTCCGCATGTGATGATGATGGGCCTGACTGCACTGACTAGATTCATGAGTCTCACCTTCGTGATNTCACGACTGTCCGTTCTGTTCGTACAGGCTCTGGTCAGTCCTTACCGGTCCACGGTGTTGGGGTTGTATGCTTTGACGGTCCGTCTGGCCCCCTGTATCTCTCTGACGTGCTGTTTGTGCCTGATCTTGAGCTCAGTCTGCTGTCTGTGTGTGCCTGCACTCTGATGGGTCTCTCCGTTGAGCATACCGCTGATTCAGCGACTGTGACTGCTCTTGACACCCGTAGCATTGTCTTGTGTGCTTCAGTCGTAGATGATTTGTACCGCATTGCTCGGCCCTCCTCCCCTTGCTCTCCCTCCTCCTCTGGTCGCGTTATTGTCACTGGTGTTCTATCCCCGGAACACCAGCGGTTGCTTCACCGACGTCTATGTTACGTGGGCTCCGACACTGTGTCGAAGCTCATCCGGACACAGCCCGCTCTTGGTCTTGACGTGGCTTCTTTCGGGAAGCCACCCAAGACCGACTGTCTTTTTTGCGCTCACGGAAAGATGCACCGGTGCACTTACCCTGATTCGCGTTCCCGAGCGCTGAGGCCCCTCGAGTTGGTCCACTCGGACCTGCTCGGTCCTCTCCCGGTCGAGTCGCTGTCCGAGAGGGGCCGGTATGTTCTGACGCTGACTGATGACTTCACCCGGATGCGGTGGGTCTACAGTCTGCGTCAGAAGAGNTCCTTCTTTGCTGAGCACGGCATTTTTCACCAGGTCTCCGCTCCTGCTACCCCACAGCAGAACGGTGTATCTGAGCGCTGGAACCGCACCATGGAGGATGCGGTCCGCGCCATGCGGTCTGAGTGCGGTCTCCCGGAGTCCTTCGCATTCGAGGGCTTCGCCTACATGACTTGGGTCTGGAACCGCCTCCCGCATTGTCCGCTTCCGGATCATGTTACACCGTACGAGCTCTGGTTTGGCCACTGTGCTGATCTTCGTCTCGCACGCGTCTGGGGTTCCTTGGCCTTCGTGTGGTACACCGAGGACCAGCAGGGGTCCAAGGTCTCCCCTCGGGGTCGCTTGTGTGCCTTCATCGGCATCTCCCTGCGGTCGAAGGCCTGGCGCTTTTGGGACCCCACTCGCCGTCGTGTCATTGAGTCCCGTGACGCGCTGTTTTTTGAGTCACTCACCTACCGTGATCTGACTTCGATCACAGCCCTCTCTGCGGCTCATGTCCCTTCCTGTGAGGGTCCTCGGCAGATGGGGGAGACCTCTCCGCCAGCGACCATTTCTCGTCAGGCTGATGTGTCCGCTCGAGTCCCCTCTCGATCTCTAGCACTTGATGATCCGGCTATCATTGCTGTTGGTCCAGAGATCCCGCCTGTTTAGCCTGTTTCACACCCCACACGTACTGCTGCTCTCACGCCTCCTCCTACATCACCACCTGTGTCCACTGGCACCCCTGCTCCGGCGTCTGACCCAGCCCAGCCCACTCCTGACCCTACGTCGGCTGACACTCTTGTCTCAGTGTCCGGGCCAGCCTTACCCGTTGTCACCCCCAGTTCAGTGTCCCCCACACATACATCTCCTCGCACGGCATCTCCGACTGCCTCGTCTCAGCCCTCACCAGCTGTGGTCGTACCTGTCCCTGTGGTCGTACCTGTTCCTGAGCCTGAGGTGCGCCCCTCGACCTCCGGTTACTCCCGTGAGCCCGGTGGTCGCCTTCGACCACTGGATTCTGGAGCTCAGCGAGCGTCGGGTTCTGGACCCAGACGTTCCTCTCATAGCATCGCGAGCGGTGATCCAGGCACAAAGGCCTTAGGCCTGAGTGTCCGCACTGAGCTTTCAGAGGTACACCCAGCGTGCCCCATAGGGCACGACCTGGTCACTCGCGAGTTCCATATCGCCTGTGACGGAGCAGCTGATCTCGTGGCCGTCAGGCCTGACACTGATGCATGTGTACTTGCCACGCAGAGTTCCCCCTTTATGACGCCTGACCCGGGCACATTGAGGGAGGCTTTCTCATCGCAGGATGCTGATGCCTGGCGAGCTGCTTGCGAGGATTAGCTTCACGCTATCCGAGAGCACAGAGTCTACGAGCTGGTCGACCTTCCCCCTTGGAGGAAGGCGATTCAGGTCAAGTGGGTCTGTCGCAAGAAAGTCAAGCCGGATGGCTCACTGGAACGCTACAAGGCCCGCTTGGTCGTCAAGGGGTTCTCTCAGATTGAGGGAGTTGATTACACTGACACCTTTGCCCCTGTCGGCCGCATGACCTCAGCTCGAGCTCTGTTCGGTGTAGTGGCTCAGCATGACTGGGAACTACACCAGATGGATGTGAACAACGCGTTCCTCCATGGCTCTTTGGATGAGGAGATCTACATGGCTCAGCCACCAGGCTTTGAGGACGGTGACAAGGTCTGGCGCTTGCGCAAGTCCTTGTACGGCCTCAAGCAGTCTCCACGGTGTTGGAACCGGGAGATCACTGGCACCTTGACTCGCGCAGGATACGTACAGAGCGAGGCAGACCCCTCACTCTTCATCCTACCGACACCCGAGCGGTTCACCGCCATCCTGGTCTATGTTGATGACCTTCTGATCGCGTCTCCGTCGCTGGAGGCCGTGAAGGAGGCCAAGGCTGTCCTGCAGACCGCCTACAGGATGAAGGACCTCGGTCTTGCATCGGTGTTTCTTGGTATGGAGATCGTGCGAGATCGCAGACATCGGACACTATTGCTGCATCAGGCCAGATACGCACGAGTCGTGGGGGAGCGCTTTAGCGATCTCCTTGGTGCAGTGCCCACTGCTTCCACACCCCTCACACCTGACGGGCAGGATGCCCTGAAGGTGGATGACCCCACACAGTTGGGGGAGACAGTGGACGTGACCTTGTACCTCCGTCTTATCGGATCTCTTATGTACCTGGCCACTACCACGCATCCCGACATCGCATTCACCGTCAACCTCCTCGCTCAGTTCTCGCAGGCTCCACGTGCGAGAGCTCTTCACGCGATTGTGCGAGTGCTACAGTACGTGGTCTCCACACCATATCTCGGACTCTGCTTTCGTTGGCAGTGTTCGGTGGTCCTTGACGGCTACACTGACAGCGACTGGGCTTGGAGCCCTGACGGGCGCAGTCGCACTGGCTACGTGTTTCTGCTCGGTGGTACCGCTTTGTCTTGGCGAAGCGGGAAGCAGGGCTGCATCGCACGTAGCTCGTCGGAGGCAGACTATGTGGCTTTGGGGGCAGGGGCTGCTGAGGCAGTTTGGCTGCAACGCTTGTTTCTTGAGCTTTGGCAGTCAGTACCCGCCATTGTGCTGCGTTGCGACAACCAGAGTGCTCTCGCCATTGCGGAGAACTCTGGTGTTTTTCATGCTCGCACAAAGCACATTGGGGTTGAGCATCACTTCGTTCGTGATCTGGTGGAGCGACGCGTGATCTCCATCATGTGGGTTGGCACTGACATGCAGCGTGCTGATTTCTTGACGAAGGCACTTGCCCACGGAAAGT
The DNA here is from genome assembly GCA_023375785.1 of Penium margaritaceum. Classification (NCBI taxonomy): domain Eukaryota; kingdom Viridiplantae; phylum Streptophyta; class Zygnematophyceae; order Desmidiales; family Peniaceae; genus Penium; species Penium margaritaceum. The sequence goes on from SZWC01002639.1 coordinate 82,959, forward strand.
TCTTGGTGGCCATTCGTTCTGTTGGGCTTCGCCCCGTGCGTGGTTGAGTGTGGAATGTACGTTTGCGTCTCATCTGTCTGTGTCACCCACTATGTGGTTGTACCAGTGTTGCAAGCGTATGGACATGCGTACCATCGGGTCATGGGGGAGTGTTGTGCTTTGTGCCGTTCCTGTACAGTTTACTGTGACCACTCGGCCGTGTCCATACTCGTGCAGATCCCTGAGGCAGGCGGCCCTGGTGACACCGGCGTGATGACAGGCGGCGGACTACCCGCTTGGAGCTGACCGACCACTGTTCCAGAGCCCCAGATGCCACCGGGACTCTTTGCTGTGCTTCCTACGTCTTGCATGCGCCTTTCGGCGGACTGGTCATGAGGCCTATTTGCATGTTTTTGCATTTTATGCTCACTGTCAATCGATGGATGCATGCATGTGACCAGTCGCTGCGTTCGTCTTTTGATTCTGCACGTCTAGGTTCAGACGGCGTAGGATTCTGACATGTGTGCGCAGAGTTACGGCCAAAACAGTGGTTTTGGGCCGGTTTTAGGACAGCTCTTGCACTGCCGCGTGCGACACCCGCCGTGCGCCGCGGCAGGTATTTATGCCTTGGACCTGTCAATTGTCATTTCTCTCTGCATATGGTGTATTGAAGCATTCTGACACTGTGCCTTGTGTCTCCTAGCCAAACCCTTGCCGTTGTGTGTGCGACCTGTGACTGTCATCACCGTCTGACCAGGCACTGACGCCCGGTCAGCGGCTGTGTTGCTAGGAAGCTTCTACGCACTTTCTCTTGATGGGGGCTTGCGTCCTCTCAATACAAATCTTTGTGGCCAAACCAACTCCAACATGTGTACCATGAACTGAAGATGTTGCGCACTCATTGTGAGGGTGCGTTTAACTCTCTGTCCTGATGTTGTCTGATGTTCATTGTTTCATGGAAAAACATGCACATGCCTTGGGCACGGCTAAGCAAGGACCTCGCCTTGTGAATCATGAACTATGGATAGTGTTGCCATGAATTTTTTGTCTTCATTTGTACGAGTAAAGCATCGGTATTGGGGAACGGGCATGTCCCTACATCTGAAGAAACTATCAAGGGTGCTAGGCACATCATGTATGGAAGATGACTTTGGCAGTGTGTACATTATCATGTGGAAGTTTTCTCCCATGGAAAGGCTATGGTGGAAGGGTAATGTGGGGTATTTATCTACAACTCGCTTTTGTAGTGTCGGTCACACATCTCGGCCCTCGTCCCAATCCACACACATGACGCATGTGAGCAATTCTAAGAGCCATGTATCCAAACCATGACTAGTTGACCTCCGTTTTGGCATTGCCAACCAAGTTCACTGCCACGTTTATGTCCTCAGTCATGAGCGCAAAACATGGAGTGAATTTGTTTCTTGGTGCTTATGTGAACTTGGGAGAGATGCATGCAGCCATGAACACTTTCGGAGGTTGTGGTTGATTTTTGCATGCATGGCGTTCATGTTTGTGGTCAATTTGCAATGCAACTCATCTTTCTTCACATGCTTCTTCCTACCACACTGTATACAGGAGATGGAGTAACTACATTGAAGGTCCCTTCACGTGATGGAAGATGTACATGAAAGATCTCTCACACTCTAGCTGCATCACAAGTTGTCCAAGCAGGGGCTCTCAGCCAGTTATATTTTTCTTCTTGATATCTCTTGCTCGTGTGAGAAGTCAACCTTGGACACTAGGATGCCAAAGCCATCTCCAAACTTGCGTTTAGTTGTGGAGGATTAAACTGCTTTGGCAAACTGGGTGCTGATCCTTAACGGTGCACCTGACACCACTGGTTGTGCACCATGGTGAGTAGACGCCCTTGGCTTTATGCTGAGAGGTCGGGCTCGATCCTCGGTTGGCGGAACAAGGTCGACATGCCTCTGGCACGCTCAGCACCAAGCTCACCGGCTCTTGCTGTCTACACTCCACTCTCGCGCGTTTCTTGCTTAACTCTTGAGCAAGGAATTATAGTCTCTTCTACAGCCATGGCGCACCCCATATGGCACCTGAAAAACTGCTAAGAAGCCTCCTAGCCCTCCTGCTACTAACGTGGGGACACTGTCTAGTCAATTGGCGCACTAGCAAGCAAGTAAGTGCCATAAACACCAAGGGTTAGGCTAGGGAGACGCGTTAAGCCTTATAAGGTCCAATAGTTCAGTAATGCGGAGAGGAATGACAAGCACACAGCACACATACCTGCCGCGGCGCACGGCGGGTGACACGCAACAATGTCAATTTGTCTTCGAACTAGCCCCAAATCATTTTTTTGGCTGTGACTATGCGCATAGGCATCCAAACGCAACAAAATTCAAGCCTACAGGTGCAAAACTTCAAGCCTACCGGTGTAATACTTCAAGCCGGACGTTATGACTGGTCACACGCATGACTCTGGCATCAGTCGGTGGACGCACACTGCAAAACATGCAAATCAGGCTCAAGAGGGAGTCCACCACATCTATAGAAAAAAGTGCACAACACTCCAACAAGCCCCTAGGACTCCGTGGCAGCTGTCTAGCAGTTCATAGTGTTTGGAGCCACCACCTATCGGTGCTCCATTGCCAAGTGGGCTCGCATCAAGGATCTACACGAGCATAGACACGGCCGAGTGGTCACAGTAAGATGTACAAACAACTGGGGACGGCTCACATCTCAACACTCCCCCATGACCCAATGGTACTCATGTCCATACATAGTAGAACAAACACAAGGGCACAACGAGAGGTTCGACAGTCAGTACGCACACACTCTACTATTAGCCACTCTTAGGCGAAGAGGGAAACCCGACAAAACGGATGGCCATCATGAACTTTCCTTATGCCAATGGATTGGTCAGTTAGTCAGCACGTAGCATGTCCGTTCTGACCCAGATGACGGAGGTCACCTGACGCTCCACGAGATCACACACAAAGTGATGCTCAACATAATGTTCTTGTGTGTGCATGAAATACACCAGGGTTCTCTACAATGGCAAGAATGCTATGGTTTTCATGATGCAAAACAATGTAAGGCATAGAATCATGCAACTCACAAAATAGACACTACAACCACACCACCCCAACAGCCACAGCCCCCAGTGCAACATACTTAGCCCCTGATAAGCTACGTGCATGAAGTCTTGCTTACCACTACACCACGACAAAACGGCACCATCCAGTATGAACGCCTACCAGGTCCGGTTGTACCCATCAGGGTTTCAAGCCCAGTCACTGTTTGTGTAACTGTCGCCTGCTACCAATCATTGCCATCGAAAGCAGAGTCCGATGTATTGCGTGAAAAACCACGTACCGCACCACTCGTGGGGGTAGTGAATCAGAGCTCATTCACTACCCCCACACACTGGACCTCCCCAGAGGGGTAGGGATCCAATGTTCTATATTAGACGAAATCACGCACCGAGTGTGTGAACAATGCATTTTAATGTGCAAAAGGAGTGCACCGCCCTCATGCACTAGCCCAACGCACCGGATCCCCCTTGTGGGGCTAGGGATCAAAGGTCCCATACAAGAAAAAATCATGCACTGATTGCGCGATCAGTACATTTCTCATTGTAGAAGAATGTGCTGTCTTCATACACTAGCCCCATGCATTGGACCCCACTCAAGGAGTGAGGATCCAATGTTCCAAAAAAGACAAAAGCACATACCTAGTGTCTCATCAATGTATTTTAATACCAAAAATGAGTACACTGCCCTCATACACTACCCCCATGCACAGGAACCCCCATGGGAGTGGGGACCTAAGGTTCCAAACAAGAAAAATCATACACTGAGTGCGTGATCAAAGTGTTTTCTCATAAGGATTGAGTGCAATGCTCATACACTAGCCCTATGTAATGGACCGCCGTATACTATAGGGGTGGGAGTCCAATACTCAATCCGGGAAAAAATCATGCACTGCGAGCCTAATCAGTGTATCTTTGAATGGAGAATGACCACACTGTCCTCAAACACTACCCTGACGCACTGGATCCTCCCATAGGGGATGGGATCCAACGTTCCATAGAAGATGAAATCACGCATTGAGTGCGTGATTAATGTATCTTTACATGGGGAACAAATGTACTACCCTCATGCACTAGCCCAAGGCACTGGAAACCCCCATGGGGGTGGGGGTGAAAGGTCCCATAAAAGAGAAAATCATACACCAAGTGTGATCAGTGTAATTCTGTTTGGAAAAGGAGTGCATTGTCCTCATACACTAGCCCCACGTACTGGACCCGCGTCTAGGAGTGGAGGTCCAACGTTCCATCTAAGGTAAAATCACACCCCAAGTTCAACATCAATGTATCTTTATGAAGGAAACAAGCATATTACTCTCATGCGTCATCCTTACACATTGCACCGCCCACAGGAATGTGGTCTAAGGCTCCACACAAAACAAAGTTATGTGTAACAGGAGGGTCAATTTGGCCCTCTCTCCTTGCTGAAGCGAGGGGTGGTTGCGCACCACCCCTCGCGTCAGCAAGGGCTGGCCGACGGCCAGCACTTCGCAGGCCACCGGCCAGCACTTCGCAGGCAAACGGTCAGCTGGCTGCCGGCCGGCTGGGCGGCTGGCGGCCGGCCAAGTGACCGGCCGGCCACCAGCCGGCCAGCCGCCAGACGCCGATGGCGGCCTTGGCCGGATCAACAACAAAGGGGCCACGAGGGCCTTGAGGGCGAGGCCTCGTGGCTTCGTGTCTCCATCCTCCCTTGCCCTCCTCGCAAGCAAACGAGCGAGGACAGGGACGAGAGACGAGAGGTGCGAGAGATCTTGGCGTGAAATCGTCAGCTTGCCTCGCACGCGACGATTTTGCACCAGAATGTCAAAAACATACATCAAAGTTTGTTTGCAATGAAATTCAAAACAAAACAACTAAATAACTCGTGCAAACGCACGAGTTTGAGGTGAAAACCCCCCGTTTGGATCCCAAAACTAGGGATAAGGTTAAAAACGGAAATGGGCCTCCAGAGACTCGAAACACTCGAGTCTCTCTACTTTGGGTTGTTGATGATGATTGCTCCTCAATTCTGCAAGAGGAGAAAACCCCTGATGCGGACTGAGAATGCCATTCTGCGAACTCCTACGACGACTTCAGAGCAGGAGCTGGAGGTTCTGGCCCCTAACAGTGTTTCTCAGAGCTAGACGACCCCTACGACCAAGGGTTCGATGGAAACGGTGGCCACGTTGTATGTAAAGCGCCACCGGCAGCTACAAGCAACAGGAACAGAAACGCCAAGAGGGACTACAACATCTACACTTCACATTTTGAAGCATCGTAAAGTGCGTTAGGTAGCTAAAGAAGACCCTTATTTTTTGGGGATTCCTCCTTTCAGCCTCTCCTCCATCCCAGTGGGCTAGGAAAATTTTTGTGAGACGGGATAGGGGTGCCCACCCCCAAACCACCAAGGTTTTCCCTCTGCTCAAGGCTCCCTCTCCTCCGCTTCAACCAAAAATTGGGGCAGTGCCCTGGCCCAGTACCAGAGACTCTCACGGCCTGAGAGAAAACAAAAAAAGGAAAGCGCCACTTTGAGAATTTTTGGAGGCCGCTACATTGCCATGGAGTATGAGTAGGCCGCCTCCAAGGAGGCACAAGGCGTGCCAAGAGAATGCAAGAGGAGGCCAAGGAAGACAAGAAGACAAGAGGAAGACAAGAAGTTTGAAGAAAGGGTGAATGAGTTTTTAGGAATTTGTAGAAATCCTATCCTACTCTTTGCCCTTGTTTTGTGAGCGGTACTCATATGTCTTGTCGTTTCCTTCCGTAGTAGTTTTCTATTTTCCTAGATACTAGTCATTACCAATCGCCGTGAGTCACGGCTTAGGGTGAAAAACTAGGGTGCAACTAGGGCGTCTTTGCAATCTCAGTGATCATTGTCTGCATCTATGTGAGTTGTTTAAATGGGTGATCGGTCGGCACAGATTTTTCCAACCGGACAGAACTTCACCGTCTACTCTTGCCTTTGCCATTTTCCAACTCCCCATTTTTTCTCTCCAAATTTTCTCCTTATTTGACCTGCTGCTGCCGCTTCCAAAAGTCACGCAAGATGTGCCCGGGCTTCTCGCAAACCCAGCATAGCTGTTGATCACTTTGATTGATGAGGTCAATCTCCATCGGGGACAGGATTTCCGTCAACTATGAATTTCTGCTGCCGCGATATGGATTGTGCCTTTAGAGTCGCAACCTGTTGGCTTCCTGCATCTGAGCCCTTTGGTCGGCATTGTCGATGCAATCAGTTGTCGCGATCATTCATAGAAGGTCATCTTGGAGGCGATTTCTTGCCGGGTGTTGTGTTTTAAGCCACTGTTGTAGTAAAAACAAGGTTCGCCAGGGGCGAGGTCATAGCTGGTGATTTTTGCAGAAACACTGCATATACTTTGCCACACAGGTTTGGTGACACAAGAATTAAAGCTTGTACCATGCATCAGACTTGTTAATTTTTTCAAAGCGTGCGAGTATGGCAACCGTGAAGTCCGTCAAGCTTTCGGGTGGAGTCAGTGAGTCATGCGACGTTAGATTGATGTTTGCAAGAGGTAGAACACATGCAATGAACGATCTGAGAGGGTTCAGGTGAGCCATTGATCTAGCTCCACCAATCTCCTGCTGCCATTGGATGATCTTCAAATTGGATCACTAACTCAAAGTCGTACCACGCGAAAGCAAGGCCGAGAGGTCAATTTTATTTCTGTCTTTATTGACCCCATCAACGGTGAAGTACACCTCCAAACTCGTCAACCACATCCAAACCGTCAGTCCTTTGAATCAGTCTTTTGAAAGATCAAACGGTTCAGGAAGTTCAAGTCAAATTTGGGACTCCCTTCAGAGCTGGATGTCTCTCTCTTGGCGAGTGCTACTTTCAGCTTGTGCACATTTCAGTTTGATTTCATTTCAGTTTTGTCTCAATTAATACGAGCTTGTTGGCTGGTGCCTCCCATCATGCCAGGTGTCAACCTGGCGGATAGCGGCTGAGGCAAAGTGTTCGCCGTGCCCGAGGAGTCCGTCACCGGATTGGCCTGGGAGTTGTCAGTGTTGGAGCATTGGCCATGAAGGTTTTCGTTGCTACCTATTATGTCTGAAGATTGTTTTTGCCTACGTGTTGCTGATACTCCATCGCCAGAGTCTTTGCCCATTACTACTACTCATTGACGTGTGCACTCACTCTGTGCACCATTGCCGTCACAAGGTCTACAAGCTTCTAGAAGGTGGATATGCATTGAAGAATCATACGAGGTTGTTGCCTTGTAGTTGATGCATCAGTTGTGCCTCCAANATTAATACGAGCTTGTTGGCTGGTGCCTCCCATCATGCCAGGTGTCAACCTGGCGGATAGCGGCTGAGGCAAAGTGTTCGCCGTGCCCGAGGAGTCCGTCACCGGATTGGCCTGGGAGTTGTCAGTGTTGGAGCATTGGCCATGAAGGTTTTCGTTGCTACCTATTATGTCTGAAGATTGTTTTTGCCTACGTGTTGCTGATACTCCATCGCCAGAGTCTTTGCCCATTACTACTACTCATTGACATGTGCACTTACTCTATGCACCATTGCCATCACAGGGTCTACAAGCTTCTAGAAGGTGGATATGCATTGAAGAATCGTACGAGGTTGTTGCCTTGTAGTTGATGCATCAGTTGTGCCTCCAACACTGCTGCGCTCTGACACCAAGTGCTATGCCGGGCAGAATGTGGATGGTTCACATAGATCAGGCGTGCCAGAGAAGATGAATCAAGAAACTACGACAATTGCATAGCTTTTATCTAGCAGTTAGTGTCTTCCTACTAAAACAATCAAACACGTCGAGTGCCTACATCCAATAGAGAGAAACATAATGAGGCATATGTTGGGTCTTGGCCGCTCGAGTCCACATACTTGTGCAACACTGCATCATGAATGTTTATCTAAAGAAACTATGTCGAGAAGTTGAGAGGTTTGGAGAATTTTGAGGCGCGGCTTTATGAAATTCCATCGCCCTCAAGAATTCAATCGAACATTAGTGAAACGCTGATATGGTTTGCAACACTTCTGTTGATCACTCTAGAAAGTGGTCGATATTAAAAAATGGAACACAAGAGGTTAGGTGGCCGAAATTCCCTCGGCTTAGCGGCATCAAAATCCTAAGGTCAATGCCGTGGGCCACGGATGTAAGGACAGAAATCCACTCCTGCAAGTTTTATGGACTCATGTATGCCTGGGATGTAACACCGCCGGGCCACATACGTAAGGAAGGAAATGCCCACTCGAGGAGTTTCGGGACTCGACAAAACAGAAAACACTTCCAAAGACAAACTCCTTTTTTGTAGACGGTTATTTGTTGTGAGTTTGTGAGACTTGAATTGTATGAAAGCTAGTCCAAGGCCCTTTTTTTGCGCTAATCTGATGACTATTCTCATATTACCTTTCAATGAGCCCAAGGCCACACATGATTTTGGAGACGAGGCTTTTCTGGATTTAGCTGTTGCGCCAAACACCATAGTCAAAGGTGGCAAGAGAGGGTAAAACTCATCTTGCAACCCCCTTTAGTTTCAGTGGAGGCATCAATAAGGTTTCCACATCCGTGAGGTTTCCATAAGTTGTTCATATGATGTAACGCATAAATGTCCATGGACCGCAACTTCCCAAAACTGGGCTTTCCCTGCTTGGTGGTAGACAAACCTCTAGACATTCCTATGAAATCCCTTCTTAAGCTAAAATGCTGGAAAATTACAATTTTGAGGACAAAATCTAATTTTTCAACTGTCCCTAATGACAAATGCACTCGTGTGAGGTGTCTCATGACATGCCAAATAATTACGAGAAAACTAAAAACATTAATTTCACCCAAATAGTTGAGATGAACTCAATTTCTTCTTGAAAAGATAAACATTTCTAAAGTCGGTACCACCAACATGAGAAATGTGATCTTCTTTGGGATGTGTGAGAGTAGGAAACATGTTCGGCTTATCTCAAATAAGAGATTTTTTTGAGAAACAACTATTGCCAGGTCAAGCTTTAAGACAGGCTCATGTTCCTCCACATGCCAACACAACTGTGACGACTTATGCCCATAACCAACACAACAATCTTAATCGTGGTTCGATGGTGTTAGGCCTTCCTCTCCCAATCAGTGTTTTTGTAGAGGTTCTTTGATCAGGAGGGAAGGGGTTCAGATGAGCAAGATCAAAGTTGCGGCCTTCTTTGTAATGGCTCTTCTAGACCAAATTCTACGTAAGCTATTTCCTTAGTTGACGAACGACCTGCTACACTTATGTGCAAATCCATGTTGCGCTCTGAGCTGTGTTAGCATGCAAGAAAGAATTTTATGAATTGAAAACTACAAATCAAGGTCCGTTCAAAGTGGATTTATAGGTACAGAATAGGTGAAGTCATTTTGAACATTAAAATCTGGTCTGCATTCATACATGACATGAAATTTGCATGATTCTAGCAATTTTTGTAAGATAATGATTATTCTATGCTTGGGAGAAACCACCTAGGCAAACAGACTAGTAAAAAAATGAAGAGATTTTGTGGTGGTAGTGATTCCTTAAGAAGAAAATGGCAGAATCGTAAACATTAGAGGTCGCATTAGACTTCTCTAGGACGTCTGAGTCCCAAGTTCCAGTCATATAACAACAATGATTTTCAGAGCGCCGGCCCTCCCTTCTCCAGAGAAAGGATTGAAAGATATCTTGGGCTAAGCTTTATTAAGTTGATGATTACATTGCCACTGCCAAGTGGCACAAGTGATCACAAGTGATCTCATACATGGTAGAGAATTTATGACACTGTTGAGCTCCTGATTTCCCCTATGGTAGAAACCCGCCAACCACGGTAATTTTAGAAAAATCATGGGCTGGGTTCAACTCCTAGTTTTTTTATGAGGTAGCCCCACAGCCTTAGTTGGTCAGAGTGCCAGTTTACCTCCTGAACCCGTACCAAACGCCTCACACTGCTCCCGACAACAGGGAATGCATTACGTGAACAGCAAAAAGGTGTGCCTCCATACCTGGCCTGAAGCACTACGCCATCTACCAGCTACCAAAAAAAAAAAATCACCTCTCAGATGTTGAATCAGGGTGTTTTCACCTCATACCCGGAAAAAACCTCAAAATCATCCAAGAAAACCACTTTCACAAAACCCCCCTTGCAAAACTTAGGGATTGTGGGTTTTATTACGGTTTGGGCACATCCCAGGCCCCGGAGTAGCAAGACTTGGGAGGCTCCCTTTCTCAAGGAAAGGGGAGTTTATTCTCCCAACCTTCATCCGCACATGCAATGTTTTTTTTTTTTTTTTTGGAGAAGCCGAAAGTTATCGGATATCTGGCAAAAACACTGCAATTCAACGGTAGATGGGCCATTTTCCTGAGTCAGCTATGGTGTCTGACATGAATGGTGCAAGCGCACCATAGCAGGTGTTTCTGGTGTCCCTCCATCCTCCATTTGCCATCTGCCGTGCACCATCCACCATTGGCCTTTGAGGTATGGTCAATGGGGGCCTTTTTCTGCACCAGTTTTCAAGTGCACCCATCTAGTGTGTGATTTTGTCCTACATGGAAGCTCGAACCCCACCCCTATTGGGGGGTCCAATGCGTGGGGCTAGTGTATGAGTGCAGTGCGCTCGTTCCCCACACAAAAGTACACTAATCATGCACTCAGTGCGTGATTTAAACCTCTATGGAAAACCGGACCTCCTCCCCTATGGGGGGGTCCAGTGCGTTGGACTGGTGTATGAGGGAAGTGTGCTTGTTCCCCACACAAAGGTACACTGATCAGGCACTCAGAGTGTGATTTTGTCCTATATGGAAAACTGGACTCCCACCCCTATGGGGGGGTCCAGTGCGTGGGACTAGTGCATGAGTGCAGTGCGCTCGTTCCCCACACAAAAGTACACTGATCACGCACTCAGTACGTGATTTTATCCTCTATGGAAAACTATACCTCCTCCCCTATGGGGGGGTCTAGTGTGTGGGGCTAGTGTATGAGTGCAGTGCATTCGTTCCCCCCACAACAGCAAACTGATCATGCACTGATTACGTGATTTTATCCTGTATGGAAAACTAGATCCCCACCCCTATGGGGGGGTCCAGTGCATGGGGTTAGCGTATGAGGGCAATGTGCCCGTTCCTAAGGCTGCACACGAATCCTTGGATTCGTGAATCTGGTTCACAAATCCCGAATCCGGACCCGGATTCACGAATCCGGATCCAGGGTTGGGTCTCATATGGGGATTTGGGAATCCGCTCATGAATCCTTGGGGAGGGGGGG
>SZWC01002639.1:152840-169357 GCA_023375785.1 Penium margaritaceum
GGGGAGGGGGGGGGGAGAGGAGTGTTATGCCCATCATGTAAACAAGTCCCTAAAATTCACGAGTGGGTATGTATGTCCTTAAAATTCATATAGTGTCTTTCACATTTGACTAAAACAATTACTTTCATTCGTCCATTCAAGCACCTGTTTTATTGTGCTCTCTTCCACAAGTAACTCCTAAAATTAAGAGAAACCTATTTCTCTGCACACCGTTTCACCTTCTGCGTGCAGTCTCCCAAGGATTGCAGAAAGAACGTGGGATAATCATGATGAGTATGCAATTACCCATGGACTGCTTAAGCACATGGAGCACAACTCGCTTCAAAGCAAGTTACTGTACTGCTACATGAAAGGTTGGGGCTCTTCAATTATAGTTACAAAGCAATGTGTGTTTGGGCTTTGGTATGTATGCACAAATACAAAATGTGTGGGTTGATTTCAAAACAAACACAAAATAATTTGTACTATATCTCTGTTCAAAGAAGGAAGGAGCACGGATATGATGCCTCAAATTCAAATGGCCGAATTATACCTCCTCGTGCGCCTCGCTCCTGGCGCAAAGGCTGGACTACACGCCACGTCACGCACATGGACTGGCCGCTCTCGTGCGAGCGGCCAGTCCACGGCTGAGGTCGCGGGCTACTCAGCCTGAACTACGCAAATCCGTGCGGTCAAGGCCGAGCGGCCGACCATCAGCAAGGAGTTTAACGTGACGCACCGGAGAATGAAAAAAGACACAATGGCAGCCAGACCCCAATTTCAAACAAATACAAAATAAGCTGTCGTAATTCCACACAAATACAAAAAAAAAGTCAAAAACGATGTTTAAAAATCTTTTAACTGGTAGTACGGTATGTGAAAAATGAGTTGCGATGTGAGTTGCGAAGCTACCTGCCAAGCGAGCTACGATGCGTGACTTTCCCTCAACATTCAAACTTTCAAGGATTCAAGAGAGAAGACAAAGAGAGACGTCAAGGATGTGAATGGGAAGTTTGGTCAAAACAAGACACTTATGCATAAGAATATGCGAGGAAGCTTCCTAGCGACACTGCCGCTGAGTAGGCGTCAATGTCTGGTCAGACGGTGACGACAGTCACAAGTCATACATACAACGGCAACGGCAAGGGTCAGGCTAGGAGGCACAAGGCAAAGTGTCGGAATACTACAATAGCCTTTGCAAAGAGAGATGACAAATGACAGGTCCATGGCATAAGTACCTGCAGCGGCGCACAGCGGGTGTCGCACGCGGAAGCACAAGGTCTGCCCTAAAACTGGCCCAAAACCAAAGTTTTGGCCGTAGGTCAGCGTAGGCATGTCAGAACGCTACGCCGGCTGAAACTAGACGTGCAAAATCACAAGCCTGACACCCAATGCAGAAACATGCAAATCGGGCCCATGACCAGTCCATTGATAAACTCCTACGTGCTGCAAAAAAAATGCAAGAGGTCTCAGGCAGCGTCCAGAGCTCTAGGACGGTCGTTGGTCAGCTCCAGGCTGGTAGTGCACCACCAGACGACGTACCGGTACCACCTGGGTCCGCATCAGGGATCTACACGGGCATGGACACGGCCGAGTGGTCATAATGAACTGTACAGGCCGACAGGAACGTCACAAATCACAACACTCCCCCATGACCCGATGGTACGCATGTCCATACACACGCAGCACTGAAACGAGTACAACAACGAGTGCTGAAACAATCGTGACACAGACACAAACACACCCCCACACTCAACCACTCTCATGAAAGGGACGAAGCCCAGCAAACGAATGGCCACCAGAAACTTCCCGCATGCTAGTGTCTCCGTAAAAAAATCAGCACACTGCATGTCACTGCCAACCCATATGACAGAGATCACATGTCGCTCCACCAGATTACACACAAAGCGATGCTCAACCGCAATGTGCTTTGTGCGAGCGTGAAAGACACCAAAGTTCTCCGCAACGGCAAGAGCACTGTGGTTGTCGCACCGAAGCAAAATGACAGGTACTGACTGACTCAGGTCAAGGAACAGGTGCTACAGCCACATTGCCTCAGCAGCCCCTACACCCAAAGCAACATACTCTACCTCCAACGAGCTACATGCAATGCAGCCCTGCTTCGTGCTGCGCCAGGACATAGCGGTACCACCAATTAGAAACACGTAGCCGGTGCAACTGCGTCCATCTGGACTCCAGGCCCAATCGTTGTCGTTGTAGCCGTCAAGAGCCACCGAACACTACCGGCAAGAAACAGAGTTTGAGGTATAGTGTGGTCTCTACGTACCCCACCACTCGCATAGCTGCATGAAGGGCTGTAGCACGTGAAGCCTGAGAAAACTGTGCAAGGAGCTTGACGGCAAAGGAAATGTCGTTGCGTGTGGTAGTGGCGAGGTACATCAGAGATCTGATGAGAAGGAGGTACAAGGTCACATCCACTGTCTCGCCCAACTCTATGGGATCATCTACCTTTAGAGCATCATGCCCATCGGGAGTGAGAGGTGTGGAGGCCGTGGGCTCTATACTAAAGAGTTTAATGAATCCCTCTCCCACAACACGTGCGTATTGAGCCTGTTGCAACAAACGTGTCTGACGTCTGCGGTCTCGCACGATCTCCATGCCAAGAAATACTACTGCAGGGACAAGATCCAAGGCCAAGGCAGTCTGGAGGACCGCCTTGGCCTCCTTCACGGCCTCCATGGAAAGAGACGCGATGAGAAGGTCGTCCACATAGACCAGGATGGCGGTGAACTGCTCAGGCGTCCGTTGGAAAAAGAGAGAGTGATCCACCTCGCTCTGTACATGTTCCGCACGAGTCAGGGTGCCAGTGATCTCTTGGTTCCAACACCGAGGAGAATGGTTGAGGCAGTACAAGGACTTGCGCAAGCACCACACCTTGTCACCGTCCTCAAAGCCTAGTGGCTGAGCCACGTAAATCTCATCGAGAGAGCCATGGAGGAACGTATTGTTTACGTCCATTTGGTACTACTCCCGTTCATGCTGAGCCACTACACCGAACAGAGTGTGAGCTGAGGTCATGCAGCCAACAGGGGCAAAGGTGTTAGTGTAATCGATGCCCTTGATCTAAGAGTACCCCATGAAAACCAAGAGAGCCTTGTGGCATTCGAGTGAGCCATCCGGCTTCACTTTCTTGTGAAAGGCCCACTTGACCCGATAGCGTTCCTCCCAGGTGGAAGGTCGACTAGCTCGTAAATTCCGTACTCTCGGATGGTGCACATCTCATCCTTGTAGGCAGTATGCCAGGCGTCTGCATCTTGTGATGAGAGAGTTTCCCTTAGTGTGACCGGATCAGGTGCCATAGAGGGAGAGCTCTGAGTGGCAAGTGCACACACCTCAGTGTTGGGTTTGACGACCGCAAGGTCAGTTGCTGCATCACAAGCGATATGAAACTCGCTAGTGATGAGATCGTGCCCTACAGGGTACACTGGATATACCTCTGTGTGATCAGTGCGTACATTCATGCCTAAGGCCCTTGTGCTAGGACCACCACTCGCGATGCTACAAGTGGAGCACCTGGGTGCAAAACTTGACACTCGCTGGACTCCCGAGACCAATGGTCGAAGATGACCACCGGGCTCACGCAAGTAACCTAGACTCAAGGGGCTTGCCTCAAGCTTAGAGACAGGTACAATCACAACTAGTGAGGGCTTAGTCAAAGAAGCAGGTGATGTAGTGTGAGGAGATGCGTGTGTGGGAAACAGGGGACTGGGTGTGACAGTAGGAGCAGGAGTTGAGGCAGGACCACGCACAGAGGCAGGATTACGGGTTGATGGAGGTATAGAATCATGGGTACCTGTGGGGTGCAAGGGAACATGAGTAGAAGCCGGTTGTGCTGGAGAGGTCTCTGGGCCGATAGTGATGATCACAAGGTCATCAAGAGCTAGAGACCGAGAAGTGGAGGGGGCTCGAACAGACATATCAGCCAGGTGACAGATGCTCAAAGGCCCAGACTCCCCTATCCATCGAGAAGCCTCACACTTAAGAACATGTGTGAAAAACAGCAACGTGATCGAGGTCAGATCACGTAAGGTGAGAGACTCAAAGAAGAGCGTGTCGCGGGACTCATCAATGCGACGACGGGCGGTGTACCTAAAATGCCAAGCCTTTGACCGCAGGGAGATGCCCACAAAGGCACACAAGCGACCCCGCAACAAAACCTTGGGCCCCTGCTGGTCCTCGGTGTAGTACAAAGAAGCCAACGATCCCCCAACACGAGCAAGACGTAGGTCAACACGGTGGCCAAACCAGAGCTCGTACCGTGTAACGTGGTCCGGAAGGGGACCATGCGCAAGGCGGTTCCAGACCCACGTCATGTAGGCAAATCCTTCAAAGGCAAAGGACTCCGGGAGACCGCAACCAGATGGCATAGCGCCAACCACATCCTCCATGGAACAGCTTCAGTGCTGAGAGACACCGTTCTGCTAAGGAGTAGCAGGAGTGGAGACCTGGTGAAAAACCCTATGCTCGGCGAAGAAACTGTCCATCTTGCCAAGAAACTCGTCACCGCGATCCGAACGGAAGGTATGCAGCCATTGGCGGGACTGACTCTCAGCCATCACTAGCCATAGGCAAACAGCAAGAGCGGCATCACTCTTCTGGTGTAGGCTTTAGACCCACCGCATTCGGGTGAAGTCACCAGTCAGGGTCAGGACGTATCGGCTCTTATCGTACAAAGACTCGCCAGAAAGAGGACCGAAAAGGTCCAAATGGACCAACTCAAGAGGGCAAAGTGCGCGAGAATGGGAGTCAAGATAGGTGCAATGATGCATCTTACCCTGGGCGCATAATAGATGATCAGTCTTGGGCGGCTTTTCGAAAGGAATCGCGTCAAGACCGAGTGCGGGTTGTGTCCGAAGGAGCGTCGACAAAGTGTCGGAGCCCACATGACACAGGCAATGATGCAGCAGTCGCCGGTGCTCAGCAAACAGAACACTAGTGACAAAAATACGAGCAGGAGGAGAGGGTGAGAAAGAAGAAGAGGAAATCTGAGAAAGCCATTACGGATCATCCACAACAGAGGCGCGAAGGACAACAGTGCGAGTATCAATAGCTGTCACAGTCGCAGAGTTTTTGGTGTACTCCACAGAGAGTCCCATCAGAGTGTTGGCACGCACACAAAACAAGCAAAGCTCAAGGCCAGGCACAAAAAGCACCTCGAAAAGATACAAAAGGCCAGATGGACCATCAAAACACACAACCCCAACACCCTGGACCGGCAAGGACTGACCAGAGCATGTGCGAACGGAGCGAACAGACGCAACACGACCGGGAAGGGAACAACGAAGTCACTACGATGACAGGTCATGTGATGATTGGCACCAGAATCGATGATCCAAGTGCCACCGGGATCGCGACCTGAGGACGTCATTGTGCAACGGGCAATGGAAAACTCGGCCTCAGACAGGGGCTAAGCAACAGGTGAGGAGGAACGACGAAGAGAACACAAATGAGACTCATGTATCCAATCGGTACTGTCAGGCCCATCATCATCACATGCCAGCTTTGCCCCTCCACACGAGTCATCACGAGTGACGAGGACAGACAAGCAAACAGTCTGTGAACCACCCGCCTGTGACAACACACTCAAACGTCCCTGAAAGCGAAGCGCCAGAAAGTGATGGAGCCCAGCGATTGTGTATGGTCACACGGGTTCGGATGGCCACTGCTCGCACCTGGGGAAGCAGGAACCGCTGCAATCGTGGTCGTCATGCGATCAGAGGCTGTGTTGCTCGACTCGGCCCGCTGCGCGTCAGCAGCATGAAGACCGTGAGTGATCCGTGCTCCGTTGAGCAACTGCTGGCACTCGGTGTAGCAATGAGCGCCTCCACAGTTGTAGTAGTGGAAAGTACGTCCACTGCTACCGCTCGATGACTGTTGCTACTACAACCGCTGCTGAGCCGAGCCGCGCTTATTCTTGCCCTTCTTCCCCTTTGCCGCAACTGCGACACCCTACATCCGAGTCAGGGTAGCCCGGGGTGGAGGGGACAAAGGAGGGTGTGCCACAGGATGAAGAAGTAGACTGCAAGAGGGCTGTCGGCGTTGATGCGATGACCGATGCAGCGAGGGGAATCGCCTAATGGGCCACTACTGCCTCGCGGGCTGATGTCACCTGGAGGAAAAGCTGATGCGCCTAAGGAAGGAGCTCAAGTGAGGTGGAGAAGGGCTCGAGCACAGCATCATTGTACCACGAGAAGATGTGTGCGTGCTCAAGACGAACTCCGATCATGAGCATGCGAAGCGCCCAGAGCTCTGCACCTCTTGAAGTCCCATGGCGCGTGTAGATGCGAATGCCACGCCCCTAGTAATCGACTATGAGCTCAATAGGTCCCTGACAAAGGGAGTGAAAGGAGCGAATGTGAGCCGCGCCGGTGGCATGCATCTCTGCAACAAGCGGGGACAGTGCCAGGTCCCAATCCCCACGTGGATCAGCACCCGCGCCCATGCCTGCCTCTCCAAGGAAAGGGCGAAAGTCCAAGACAGCCTCGTGCGCCATGGCATTAAGGAGTACGTGCATCGCTTGAGCCACCGTCAGCACCTGAGCAAGGTCCGTAACCTGGTATGGACTGTGATAGTAGGACCATATCCCCTTTGAAGTGGCCCGGACCTCAAAGAGAGTTCCCCAGCAGTCCTCGCTAACGTAGCGTGGGGGCGATGTCTCGAAGTCCTTGGGTTACCGCTCCGTGGGGAGAGAAACCAAAGGCTAGGAAGGACAAGGGATGGGGAAGACGCCCGGACGAGGAAGGACACGAAGGTAGGGGTCAGGCGAGGATCGGATCTCCGGGAACAGGGAACCGGAACACATCTGAAGTTGGCGAAGACGCTCTTGAAGCACGCGAATCTCACTCTCGTGGGTGTCATCCTTCATGCCTGGCATGTCGAGGTCCTCATCTAGAGCATCAAAAAGTTGCAGCTCCTGTCTTGCGGCTCTCTTCGGTGTAGATGCTGACTGCGTTGCAAAGGCACCACCGACTCTCCCGGATGTTTGCTGTGGGGCCGTGGACTGACCACGAATAAGATCTGTGAGGGCACGGATGGCGTCAATCTACTACTATTGCTGACGAAGAATCTCATCGTGCCAACTCCGTAGGCCCGCAATGGCCTGCGAGCGTGGGCTCATGACTCTTGAGGAGGAGGAAGAGGGATCTGGTGGTCCTTTGCCCTTGTCACCGGTTGGAGCCATGTTAGCGCTGTGTATGGACCGGGACGTCAAACCGGTCGGATTTCAGAAAAAAATCAACCGTTCTCGAGGATTTGAAACGCTGGCAATTCTTAACTTTCTGACCCCAAAGTTTGACTATGGCAAGTGCTGACATCACCAGTGGTCTGCTGACGTTACCACGGACCTAATGACGTTAGCAAGGAAAATGCCGATGTGATTACCCCTTTTTTTCTTGTGTGTGGGAGTCACGCGGACTCTTCGTTGGGGGAGGGACCTCGTCACCCCCTTTGCGCGGCTTTGCAACTACGCAGTTGGGCAGAATCTGTGTAGCGTCATAGAGTCTGCGCAACTGCGCAGAGTCTGCGAGGGTGCACAACAGCTTCGCTACACAGTTTTGTGCAGCACTGGTACGCAGCACAGCAGTCGTGTCTCCTACTACACAATACTACTGCCGTTGCGGCCGCTGCTACTGCTGATGTCCCCTTGCTATAGCTACTACTGCTGCTGCAACAACGCTGCTACTGCTGCTCCTGCTGTAATGCAGCTATTGTTGCTATTGTTACTGGCGGTGCAACAAGCGGAATGTTACTACTACTGTCGGCGCACAGCTGCTGCTGCCCGCTGCTGCTGCCCGCGACTGCTGCTGCCACTGGTGTTGCTCGCTATCGCTGCTAGTGCTTGCTACTGCTGCCACTATGCGCTACTACTGCTCGTAGCCGCCGCTTTGTGGTGCGAGTTGCTGCTGCGGGCGCCATTGCAAGCAGGTTCCCCCCTTTTTTTGTCAGAGGACCCACCCAGACACGGCTGCTGCCACCTGGTGCTGCTGCTGTTGCTCGGCTTGGCTGCTAGAGCTAGTGAATGCCGTAACTCACCCGGTGAGGTGGTGGGAACTGCGAGATGATGTCGCTGCTGAGAACGGCTCCAAAGAGTCCCAGGATACGGCGACGGCGGTGACTCTCACTGCAACTGCCAATGCTGCGTCTCAGCGGTGCAGCTCAGCGAGAGAGGTCTCGCTACTCTTATGCCATAAGGAGATGCGTGGAAGCTTCCTAGCGACACAGCCGTTGACTATGCGTGAATGCTTGGTCAAACGGTGACAACAGTAAAAAGTCGTATACCCAATGACAAGGGTCTCGCTAGGAGCCAGAAGGAAAAGTGTCAAAATGCGTCAATAGAATTTGCAGAGAGAGATGAAAAATGACAAGTCCATGGCATAAGTACTTGCCGCGGCGCACGGCAGGTGTTGCACACAGCAACACAAGGACTGTCCCAAAACCGGCCCAAAACCACTGTTTTGGCTGTAACTCAGGGTAGGCATGTTTGAACGCTACGCCGTGTAAACCTAGACATGCAGAATCACAAGCCCAATGCTAGGAGTAGTCACATGCATGCATCCGGCATCAAACGGTGGACACACAATGCAAAAACATGCAAATCGGGCCCACGGCCAGTCCACGGATAAACTCCGTGCTACAAAAAAATTGCGCAAGGTATCAAGCACTGTTGAGAGCTGTGGGACGGTCGTTGGTCAGCTCCAGGCTGGTAGTCCACTAGACAATGTACCAGTTGTTGGTTATTGTCACAAACACACGCAAGTGCCCTCTTGTCTCCATGCATGCACACACCTCACCACTGTAGGTGATTGAAACTGGACTAAGGCTCCCTGGTGCAAGACTGTGACGCAGCATGACGTGCACAGTGGTGGTGCCTCCATCAAGCTACCAAGTGGTGGCTTCAGCACCAGCCTTGTCACAAGCCTTAGTTTAGTAATAACTTGACGTGCCAAAATGGGGGATACAATTTGTAGGATTGCATGCCTGTTAGTTGATTGAATACTTGCATGCTCCTAGAGTGGTGAACCGGGTTGCTGATCCCTCGGGACCACACGCCCGGTTTGTGCCGGCGTGTGAGAAACCGCCTGGAGGTCGCTCGCTCCAGGGTCGGGTTCGATCCTTGGGTGGCGGCCGGGCCCCACGACGAGTGCCTCGCGTGGGTGGCCCGGTAAACTGGCTCTCACCACCTCGCTCACTTGTTACTCGAAAACCTCATTCTCTCTAGTCTTTAGCTTGCCCCCGATCCATGGCTTGTTCCGACGCTTGCCACTTACTTGCTTGCTTGCATAGCATTCGTGGCTACCTACTGGTATCAGAGCAGGAGGGCTACCCCTCCCGCCGCGACAGTCCTGAGACCTCGTGAGCCTCATTCGGGCCACTGCTAAGTGACGGGTGATCCCGCACAAGTCACAGCACGAGACCGTGGCAGCTTAAGCAGCAGTAGCAGCAGCCATTCTGTGCAGCTGCTAGCATCACACCCGTGAACCTCACTCGGGCCACTGCCAAGTGACGGGTGATCCCGCGCAAGCCACGGCTCGAGACCGTGACAGCCTAAGTAGCAGCAGCAGCACCCGTTCTGTGCAGCCGCTAGCATCGCACCCGTGAACCTCTTTCAAGCCACTGCTAAGTCGCGGGTGATCCCGCGCAAGCCACAGTACGAGACCGAAGCAGCCTAAGCAGCAGCAGCAGTCGCCGTTCTGTGCAGCCGCTAGCTTCGCAACCGTGACTCACGGGGCACACTCTCGGCCTCGACCGTACCCCTCATGACCGTGGCAGCTTAAGCAGCGGCAGCAGCCGCCATTCTGTGCAACCGCTAGTGTCCCACCCGTGACTCACGGGGGCACACTCTTAGCTTCAAGCGATCTGCTTGTGACAACACCGCCACGTGGTGATGCCTACTCGGCCCACTCTCGGGCCACCATCTCTGCAGCATCACTTCTCAGCCTTGTACGTCTGAGTACACACGACGGATACTTGGGCCACACCCTATGCATCTCCACGCTGTGAGTAGCCTCGGCCTGGTGTACGCATCTCACGTGCATCATCATCGCTCAGCAGTCGTGACCTCACTTATGGCCCTCGCAGCAACAGCTCCAACCCTGCAGCCAGGCCTAACCCCAGCACACTCCCAACCACCTCGGGCTGCCCTGAGGCAGCCCAGCATTCAGAACGCTGGCGTCTCCGCCTGAGATCAAGCCCGGCCCTCCGTCATCCACGGCAGCTCGCGACCGTCCACGCACTGACGAGGAGCTCGCGTACTACGAGGAGCGGGCGGAGAGAGAAGTGTGGTCGAGGGTGCGCCGTAGCAGTCTGGGGTATCACCCCGGTGAAGACTACGATCCTGCTGATCACTACGCGTGGGTGGACGCAAAGGACTACGCAGCTCATTAACAGTCGGCCGACGACGACTCTCCGACGTCGCTGAACCAACCGGCAACAGCACCACAACGGGACCACCGACCTCGTCACTCTCTGGTAAGCCCGCCCATTGCCCATAGGACGCGCAAGCAACACCGCCGTGCTGTTCCGCGTGGTGCAGCTCCACCTTCTGTAGCAGCAGCATCAGAAGCCTCCGCTCCGCGTTGCGCCGCATCTCCAGCCGCAACAGCTGCAGAGTCCTCGCTCACCTCGTCTCCTGATATTCTTACAGCCCTGCAGGCTACCCTTGCATCCAGCGCTGCCGTTGCCTCTACCTTTGCAACCACTACACGTGCCGCACGTGCGCCAGCCAGCACTGCTGCTGGTCGAGCCATCGACACGTACACTGCAGCGGTTGATCAGGGACCCTTGGCAGCAGCTGCTGTCAACGTAGCTACTCAGATTGCCGCAGCAGCAAACGCAGTTGCATCCGCCACAGCCGCAGCAGCCACAACACTCTCCAGTGTAGTTGACTCCGCTCACGCCTCCACAACACAGGCTGCCTCTCTGCCCTCCTCATCACCGTCAGTTACTCCGCACATACAATTGTTGGTCTTGACCGCTACAGTTGTCTCCACCCTGTCAGGTGCAGCCCTGACAGGCGTAGCTTGCTTCATTGTCACCGCATCAGCTTTTGTTGCAGTCGCCGCCTCCTCAGCTGCTGCGGCCCTGCCGCCACTGTTCTCTCAGCACCGCCGTGCGTGGTGAGCTTGGCTTCTCTTGTTCTCTCGCTCTCTCTGCCTTTCCTGTATCGACGTGTTCGTGCGTCCAGGTTGTTGCCTCGCAGCGAACTTCCAACACCGATACCTCACATTCCCACGCCCAGTGGGGCAAGGGAAACAATGCCGAAATTTTCCTCGGCAAAGTCACGTCACTGGCACAATTCCAGTTGACGATGACCAATACACAGCACTGCAAGCTGAGCTTCAGCGCGAGCGCACTGCGTTGCAGGCAACTCTCAGTGCTCAGCGCGCTGCTGAGGAAAAACTGCGGGCTGAGCAGGCTGACCAAGAGACATTCACCGATCACATTGCTGACTTGGTCCTGAATTGTCTCCAGCCCACATTGTGCAGCACTCAGTCCGCTAGCATTGCTGCAGCGTTCTCCACCTCTCCCGCTTCCGCCTCCACTGCTGCTGGCTCATCTTCCTCTTATCCACTTGCAGTCGCCGCAGCCGCTGGCATTGCTGCGGCCAAAGCCCTTTCTCAATCAGTGCAACGCAAGCCTGACTTTGATTCCACTCCACCCCATTTCACCTCCAATCTTACTTTTCACTCTTGGGAGGTTCGTTTCAGTGCCTGGGCGCAGGGGGAACAGCTCTGGGAATACTACCATGCACCAAACCCCTCAGCTGTTCCACCTTTTGTGCCAGTCGATTCTGAGTCGGCACGAGCGGTCCGTGCCCTCATTCGCGCTGGACCAGACGATCTCACTGATGAGATTGGGTCCTACAATGCTAACACTGCACGCCGCACCCCCGCAGACCCGGTTGGGGCTTATGCCCCGATCAAGCGGTGCACGACAGTCACTGGACATGCAGCACAGAGCGTCCTCACCGTCCAGTTCAACACGCTCTCCATGCGTGCTGACGAGACTGCTGACGCCTATTGGGCTCGCAGTCTGCGACTACTGCGTGACCTCGGCAAGGCCGCCCCAGGCCAACTCCCTGCTGTTCTCTCCATCGTCAACGGCCTCATCCCAAAGCTTAGCGACATCTTTCGCGAAGTGAAAGCCACAGAGCTAGAGCGTCTGGCAGCCATTCCTGTTCCTGCCGACGCACCCCCTGGCATTGGGGCCTTATGGGAGTTCACCTCCCAACGCCTTACCGACTGGTGGAGCTCCTTACAGAATAAACGCATTCACCGCGCCGCCGTTGTAGCAGCAGCCACCGCACTTCCTTCTTCCTCCACCTCTTCAGCCTCTGGCTCGTCCTCCATCTCCACCTCTGTTACTACTGCCACATCTCTTGCTTCCAAAGGGGGTGGTCGTGGTGGAGGGAGTGGTAAAGGTAAAGGCCGAGGGGGTGGCTCTGGCGGTGGCGGGCAGGGGAAGAGTGGCAAGGGACGCGGTTCTGATAGCGCCGCACTCCCCTCTTCCTCCACCAGCACTGTCACTTGCTGGAACTGCGGCGCCATTTGTCATGCGGCGCCCAACTGCCCTGCACCACCAGATGATGCACGCCTGGCCTCCGCCATGCGTGCCCACTGGGCATGCTCCTCAGGGTCTGTTGGCGACTCTGCACGCTCCTCCACCTCCGCGGGGTCAAGTCGTGGCCCTGCACACTCTTCTTCCCCATTGCCTACAGCTGTTGCCTACAGCACTGCCCTCTCTTCACCTCTCCCATCCGCATCCTGGGGTTGGCCCCCGGGGTTTGGGGGCCCTGTCTACTTCGGGTCTCCCTCTGGCTTCTACTCACCTCCAACATGGGCTTCCTCCACCCCCGGTCCCCAGCATCCCTCCTCTACCGCACTCATCACCGGACCACCTGAGGACGACCGCCAGCTGGACTCTGCACTCTCTCACGCCGTTCACCAACGTCACCTCCGTGATCAGAGAGGTGAGAGTGTGCGTTCGGTTGAGGAGGGCCTTGTGTGTGCTGTTGATTTGTCTCTTTGTGGACCCCCCCCCGGTCATGTTCAGGGGTGTCCCCCAGTTGACGTCCCGTGGATTGAGGAGTGGCAGTCGTACCGTCTCCCTCGTTGTCTTGCCGCTTGTGGTCAGCGCCTCTCTCCTCGCTCTGCCATTGCCGTTATGAGTCGTGATCCTGCGTCTGTCCGTGTGACGGGTGGCTTCTGGATTCTTGATTTAGGGGCCACCCACCACATGACTTCCTGTCGTTTTTCGTTTGTGTCACTTGGCCCCGTTGGCTCTGTTCGCTTTGTACGCACTGGCTCTGGCCACCTTCTCCCCGTCCAGGGTGTCGGTGTCGTCCGTTTCGATGGCCCTGGGGGGGAAATCTTCCTCCCTGACGTTCTCTATGTGCCCGCTCTTGAGCTCAGTCTGCTGTCTGTTATGACACTCGACGACCAGGGCATGGACTTCTCATCCAGCCGGGGCATTGCCTCTGTCATGCATCGCACTACTGGTCGTGTCTTACTGCGTGGCACTCGCTGTGACCGCTTGTTCCGCGTGCCCTCGTTTGCACCCCATCCCTCCTCGACTGCTCTTGTTCATGTGGCTCGTTCCCTCACTCCTGCACATGCGCAGTTGCTTCATCGTCGCCTCTGTCAAATTCACATTGCCGCCATTGACAGTCTGCTTTGGGACATGCCTGCCCATGGCCTTGATGCCAACACGTTCTCTGCACCCTGTCCCACTGACTGTCTCGACTGTGCTCAAGGAAAAATGCACCGCTCCCCATTCTCCACGTCCGAGTCTCGCACGTCCCACCCCCTTGATCTCCTGCACGCTGACGTCATGGGACCTCTTGCCCATGACACCCTTGGGGGTGTCGGTCATTATGTCCTCTGTCTCATAGACGACTTTTCTCGCATGCGCTGGGTCTTTGCCCTTCGGCAAAAGAGTGACGTCTGTCCCACACTTGAGTCCTGGCTGCCACAAGTTGAACTGGCCTGTGGTCTTCGGCTCAAAGTCTTTCGCTGTGACCGTGGTGGCGAGTTCATGGGTCCCACAGCTCGCTTTCTTACCTCTCGTGGGGTGTGTATGGAGCCTTCCGCCCCCTACACACCCCAGCAAAATGGTGTCTCTGAACTCTGGAACCGCACCCTCGCTGATGGTGTTCGTACTCTCCTCAGCGAGTCCTCCCTCTCTCCCGTCTTCTCCTTCGAGGCCATGTGCTACATGACCTGGGTGTGGAACCGTGTCCCACACGGTCCCCTTCCTCACCACGTCACCCCCTTTGAGCGCTGGTACGGTCGCCGAGCTGACCTCCGTCTGGCTCGTGTCTGGGGCTGTGTGGCTGCCATCTGGCTGCCCGAGGACTTCCGTGATGGCAAACTGAGTCCTCGTGCTCGCCTCTGCACGTTTCTTGGTGTCTCTGCCATGTCTAAGGCGTGGCGCTTCTGGGACCCCGACCGTTCACGCATCATCGAGTCGCGCGACACCCTCTTCTTTGAGGATATCTTCCCTCGTGACCTGTCCCATGTCACTCCTCCGTCTTCCCTCTCCTCGCTTCGTCGGCTTGGAGGGGGTGGGTCTGTTCCAGCCTCCGATCTCCGTGCGTCCACGTCTCCCTCTCACACGGCGTCCCCTGTTGTCACTCCCACGGACAGTGACGAGGACTCCGTCTCTTCTGAGTCGGGGGCCTCAGTGCCCTCCCCGGAGTCCGGGTCGCCCCTATCCTCAGCCGGCAGCCCTGTGTCATCGCCGTCCACCGCCAGTCCCGAGTCCTCACACTCGGCACCCACTCCTCCACAGTCCACTGCCCACTCTACTCCCACCTCATCTCCTGGCTCTGCAGCTTCTCCGGTGCTTGACACCGTCGCAGGTGACGCGCCTCAGGCTCGGCTTCCCGGTCCAGAGCCTTACACTCGTGGGGGGAGACTTCGTGCTCTTCCTCCCTCTCAGTCCTCTCGGCCCTCTCAGCCCTCTCAGCCCTCCACTTCTAGGGCGCCTGCTGAGTCTGTCCTGGCTGGCTCGTCCACTGCCTCTCAACGAGTCACCCGCTCCAGAGCCTCATCCTCCACAGCTGGTCCCTCAGCGCGCCCCACCGGCCTCGATGCACTAGGCCTGTCTGTGAGCGTTGTACACCCCAACTCTGCAGTTGGCTATGCTCTTGTAGCCCACGAGTTCCACAGTGCTCTTGAGTCCTCTGTTGCCGGTTATGTCGCCGCATGCTTTACGGTCGCTGGCCTTCCCACTCTCCCTCCTGAGCCCACCACTGTCCGGCAGGCTCGTGAGGCAGCAGATGCTGCCCTCTGGGAGAAGGCCATGCAGGAGGAGCTCACAGCCCTCCAAGACCATGGATTCTTTGAGCTTGTGGATCTGCCTATAGGTCGCAAGGCAGTCTCCGCCCGATGGGTCCTTCGGCGTAAGCTGAAGCCCGATGGAACTGTCGACCGGTACAAGGCACTCCTCACAGCAAAGGGGTTCTCCCAGATTCCAGGCGTTGACTTTGATGAGACCTTCGTACCGGTCGAGAGATATACCACTGCTCGAGCACTCTTGAGTCTCGTCGCCAAGCACGACTGGGAACTAGAGCAGATGGATGTCAACAACGCCTTCCTGCACGAGAAACTCGATGAAGAAATCTACATGATACAGCCCCCGGGCTTCACCGATGGCACGAGCAAGGTCTGGCGACTGCGCAAAGCCCTCTATGGGCTCAAGCAGTCGCCGCGGTGTTGGAACATGGAGATCTCCTCGACTCTCGAGCGGGGAGGTTATCGTCGCAGCACGGTTGATCCAGCGCTCTTCTTGAGCGCCCCCTCAGAGCCGTTTGTGGCTGTGTTGGTCTAAGTTGATGACCTGCTCATTGCCTCACCCAGCCCAGCAGCTGTCCAGTCAGTGAAAGACCTGCTGCATTCTGCGTACAAGATGAAGGATCTAGGTCCTACACGGGTGTTTTTGGGGATGGAGCTTGAGCGTGATCGTCAGCGTCGCACCCTGCATGTGCACCAGGCTGCGTACATACGCACACTGGGGGAGCATTTTGCCCCCTTGCTTGCAGACATCCCCACCGTGTCCACACCGATGACTCCAGCAGGCCAGCGTCTACAGAAGTCACTGGACTCAGCGCAGCTGGGGGAGTCTGTCCACGTCACCGACTACCTCAGTGTAGTCGGCTCTCTCATGTACCTCGCCACCACCACTAGGGCGAACGTGGCCTTCGCGGTCAATTTCCTTGCCCAGTTCTCCCAGCAGCCTCGACAAAAGCATCTCGAGGCCGCACTGCGCGTCGTCCGCTACGCGTTGTCCACTGCACGCGTAGGGCTCTGCTACCGTGCTCAGCCCTCAGTAGTCGTTGACGGCTACACAGACAGTGACTGGGCACATGACACAAATGCTCGCAGCCGCACTGGTTACATCTTCCTCGTCGGAGGGACTGCTGTCTCCTGGAAGAGTGGAAAACAGGGTTGTGTTGCCAGAAGCTCCAGTGAAGCAGAGTACGTGGCACTGGGTGCAGGTACGTGTGAGAGTGTTTGGCT
>SZWC01002639.1:169501-184335 GCA_023375785.1 Penium margaritaceum
CTCATCGGAGGGACTGCTGTCTCCTGGAAGAGTGGAAAACAGGGTTGTGTTGCCAGAAGCTCCAGTGAAGCAGAGTACGTGGCACTGGGTGCAGGTACGTGTGAGAGTGTTTGGCTATCCCGCCTGTTGCAACAGTTGCGTGTTCCCATTCATTGCATCACCCTGCGCTGTGACAACCAGAGTGCAAAGGCGATTGCTAAGCACGATGGCATGCATCACTCTCGCACTAAGCACATCAACATTGAGTATCACTTTGTACACGAGCGCATTGCGGCTGGGGAAGTTCAGGTTGTCTGGGTCGACACTCGTCAACAGCGTGCAGACTTTCTCACCAAAGCGCTCAGCAGTGGAATGTTCAAAGCGGCCGTGCATGCGGTTCGCTTGCTGCGCTCTCGTGATGCCCCTGGTTGATGTGAATCCTGTGATGTTCTCCTCGTTCTGTGTTCTGTGTGTGTGTGGCCTGTTCGTCTGTGGGTCATGGGGGAGTGTTGGTCATTGTCACAAACACACGCAAGTGCCCTCTTGTCTCCATGCATGCACACACCTCACCACTGCAGGTGATTGAAACTGGAATAAGGCTCCCTGGTGCAAGACTGTGACGCAGCATGACGTGCACAGTGGTGGTGCCTCCATCAAGCTACCAAGTGGTGGCTTCAGCACCAGCCTTGTCACAAGCCTTAGTTTAGTAATAACTTGACGTGCCAAAATGGCGGATACAATTTGTAGGATTGCATGCCTGTTAGTTGATTGAATACTTGCATGCTCCTAGAGTGGTGAACCGGGTTGCTGATCCCTCGGGACCACACGCCCGGTTTGTGCCGGCGTGTGAGAAACCGCCTGGAGGTCGCTTGCTCCAGGGTCGGGTTCGATCCCTGGGTGGCGGCCGGGCCCCACGACGAGTGCCTCGCGTGGGTGGCCCGGTCAACTGGCTCTCACCACCTCGCTCACTTGTTACTCGAAAACCTCATTCTCTCTAGTCTTGAGCTTGCCCCCGATCCATGGCTTGTTCCGTCGCTTGCCACTTACTTGCTTGCTTGCATAGCATTCGTGGCTACTTACACTGACGCCTGGTCAGCGACTGTGTTGCTAGGAAGCTTCTACGCACTTTCTCACTTTTGAGACGTTGATGACCTCATTCACGGCTACTGCCGTAGACACTCGCCTACAACTGGGAATTTCCTGGTAATTCATGGATAGGGGGGGGGGGNCCCGTACGTGTCGCTCGGCTCAAGCACTGAAGACCTAGCATGTGCCTCATTCTTATCATCATCATTGTAGAGATGTGTTTGAAGACCTCGGAAATTTTCATGGAAATTAATTCTTCTTATTACAAATAATCCATTTTTTCCCAATCGTGGAACACTCTTTTGCCCTAAACCTCATTTTGGAGAACCATGTACATTTCGCTCGGCGTGAGAGGAGGTCGAAGCAGCTGGGAAAAACTCCCTTGAAAAATCCGCATAGAAATCATTGATCCTTTGCACTTTGGGCTATGGATGTAATGATAAAGATACACTTGCGGAGTTTAGGGACTCGTGTACCTCTGCTGTAATAGTGGCCCCCCTCCACATTCCGTTAGGATTGGGGTCAAAAGAGTTTGGAAAGAGCGCGTGCACCTCCGCATGGTGTGTGCAAGTGTGCAAGTTTGCTGTTGTCATTGCGCGTCATTTTTTCTGTCGCGATTTGTTCTGTGCCCTCCACGTCGCGCCGCGCGTCTTCGCAGCACTGTCCACTGCGTGTCCCTGAAAGCGGCCACTCACTGTCACTTCGCTTTGCTGTACCCGATTCGACTGTGACAAGGGTATCCAAGGCCTGGGAGTTCGAGGGGGGGGGGGGGGGGGGGGGGGGGGGGGCTTCTCAGGATGGGGCTCTGTTATCTTAGTCCCGATCACTTTACCCAACAGTTGCATTTCTCAGCAATCTTTGAGCATCGTAGCAAACAAATAGTGGCGCTCGCTGGAGGTCAGGGTACGGTGGCGTGCCGGTGTCTGTAGACCTTTTCAGCACCCTCTTGTGGCGGGACAGTGGGCGTTCCAATCGCGGATGTCCAAGGTGTAGTCTGACAGCAGCGGAAGCGGACGCTCGCCACGTGAAGGCGTCATTCGCCGTTCCCTTCTAATACCGGAATCAGCAGCAGCAACAGCAGCAGCAGCAAGAGCAGGAGCAGCAGGAGCAGGAGTAGCAGCAGCAGCAGCGGCAGCAGCAGCAGCAGCAGCAGTAGTAGGAGCAGCAGCAGCGGCAGCAGCAGCAGCAATAGCAGCAACGGCAGCAGCAGCAGCTGAAGCAGCAGCAGCAGCAGAAGCAGCAGCAGCAGCAGCAGCAGCAGCAGTAGCAACAGCAACAGTAGCCGCAGCTGCAGCAGCAGTAGCAGCAGCAGTAGCAGCAGTAGTAGCAGCTTCAGAAGGGGAAGCAGTAGGAGGGGTCGCAGGAGGGGGCTCAGCAGCAGCAACAACAGCAACAGGAGCAGCAACCGCATCAGCATCAGTAGCAAGAGCGACACGAGGAGGACGAGGAGCAACAGGAGTAGCAGCAGTAGCAGGAGCAGGAGCACCAGTGTAGCAACGGCAGCAGCAGCAGCAGTGGCAGCTGCAGAGGAGGAGGAGGAGGAGGAAGAGGAGGAGGAGGAGGAGGAGGACGAAGTGGAGGAGGAGGAGGAGGAGGAGGAGCAGCAGCAGCAGCAGCAGGAGGAGGAGGAGGAGGACGAGGAGGAGGAGGAGGAGGACGAGGAGGAGGAGGAGGAGGACGAGGAGGAGGAGGAGGAGGACGAGGAGGAGGAGGAGGAGGACGAGGAGGAGGAGGAGGAGGACGAGGAGGAGGAGGAGGAGGACGAGGAGGAGGAGGAGGAGGACGAGGAGGAGGAGGAGGAGGACGAGGAGGAGGAGGAGGAGGACGAGGAGGAGGAGGAGGAGGAGGAGCGGGAGCAGCAGCAGCAGCAGCAGGAGGAGGAGGAGGAGGAGGAGGAGGAGCAGCAGCAGCAGCAGCAGCAGTAGCACCAGGAGCAGCAGCAGAAGTAGTAGAAGCAGAATCAGCAGCAACAACAGGAGTAGCGGGAGCAGCAGCGGCAGAAGATGCAGCAGCAGCAGCAACATCAGCAACAGCAGCAGAAGCAGCATCAGTAGCGGCAGCAGCAGCAGTAGTAGCAGCAGTAGGAACACCAGCAGCAGCACCAGCAGCAGCCACATCAGCAGGGGGAGCAGCAAGAGCAGGAGCACAAGGAGCACCAAAAGCAACAGGAGCAGCAAGGGCAGCAGCAACAGCAGCAGTAGTAGCAGAAGCAGCAGCAGCAGCAGCACCAGCACCAGCAGTAGCAGCGGTATTAGTGGCAGCAGGAGCTGGAGAAGTTTTGCGTTGTAGGCGAGCAGCAAGAGGGCAGCCGCTGCCGTGATGGGAAGAGCTGTGCTTGAAGGTTGGCGTAGTTCAGCCAGGGACAGCAGGTGAAGCTGAAGCCACACATGGTGGCAGACTTGAGTAGTCTCAACCTCGTTGCGGTGAATAGGCTCGAGCACGACTCGTGGATGTGCTGATTGTATCGAAGGGTACATGTAGGGAAAGAAATCGGAGGCAGTAGAGGGCATCACGGCAGCAGTCGTGGCCACTTCACCGTTGCCACCTCAGCAGACATCTTGCCACTTTTCCTTTTGTTCTGCCACATCAGCAGCAGAGATCTTGCCAAGTCAACACAGTTCTTGCCCGGGTCGCTTTCTACCAGCACGATGGCGTCACGTGGCGTCGCTGCCGCAGCTGCAACCGCTTCGGCCACAGCTGCCGCTAAAGCTGCTACTCGCGCGCCTGCTGCCCCCAGTCCATCGCTCTCTTCCCTCTCCTCCCTCCCTAATCCTCGGGCTTCTTCCCTCTCATCCCAACCCAATCCACCGCCATCTTCCCTCTCCTCCCTTCCCTCTCCCTCCCAGCCTTCTTCCTCCTCCCCCCTGCGGTCCATTCTATGGTTCAGAAAGGGGTTGCGGCTGCACGACAACCCGGCGTTGCACACGGCATGCAACGGCGCATGCCACGTCTACCCAATCTTCGTGCTGGACCCGTGGTTTCTTGCTCCGGACCCTTCGGCGCCGTCGCCAGGGTCGGCGCGCGTGGGGTTGAACCGCATTCGCTTTCTGTTGGAGAGCCTGGTGGATCTGGACGAGGGGTTGAGTAGGAGGGGGTCGCGGCTGCTGCTGCTGCAGGGCGATCCTGTCGACCTCTTTCCCAACTTGTTCCGCCAGGTGAGCATGTCGTCAAGCAAAACGTCAAAAAGTAAAAAAGGAATCCAAGCGACCTCTTTCCCA
The DNA here is from genome assembly GCA_023375785.1 of Penium margaritaceum. Lineage (NCBI taxonomy): Eukaryota > Viridiplantae > Streptophyta > Zygnematophyceae > Desmidiales > Peniaceae > Penium > Penium margaritaceum. Next base: position 173,785 of record SZWC01002639.1, read on the forward strand.
ACTTGTTCCGCCATGTGAGTGTACGTGGATGTCTCCTTCCAAAGCTGCTGCTTGCCCTGCCCCTCCTCCTCCCTCGGGAAAGGGGAGCCAGGGTGAGGTGAGTGGAGGGAGAGGGTTGGGGGACTGGTTGCTGTTGTGCCGCTCGTCTCGTTGTTGTTGTTCTGTGCGTGGACTTCCTAGTCGAACAGACAGATGGACAGCAGCCAGTCTGTTGCTGTTGTTGGAGTAGCTGTGCTGCCACGGAGGTCGGCAGCAGGTGTGAACATGATGAAGTGCGTTGAAGGGATAGCAAGAGGACTTGGAGTGTGCGTGGGGTCACGGATCTGCACTTGCACGCTTTTTTTCCGGAATGGAGGGAGATATGTGAACGTGATGAGTGTAGCCTAGGTAATGGTTGTAAGCAGATGCCATGGGTCATGATGATGACCCATGGAGATGATTCGGTCATCGCCTGGTGTGGGCGCAATGTCACTGACCATGATACTAATCAACATGCCAGTCACGATACTTATCGACAGTAGGTGACGCCGTAGAAGCGTTGAATCACTACCGAGCATCAGTTGACGTCTCAAGTTTAGGGATGAAGGGAGGTTTCGGGGGCTGATACCTAGAATCAATACTGACATCGACATCACATGAATGCTGATATCTCTGTTCATAATCAATGATGATGAGGTTGACAAAGATACTGGCATCAGATCTGATGTGGTCTTTTGTTGTAAACTCTGTCTGCACAATTTGCGTCAATCGCAGTGGAACGTACGACGGTTATGTTTTGAGTACGACACGGAGCCGTACGCCCTCAAGCGCAACGCTGCGATCAAGGTGTGTGCACCTCTTCCCACCACTCTCCCNACGCCGTAGAAGCATTGAATCACTACCGAGCATCAGTTGATGTCTCAAGTTTAGGGATGAAGGGAGGTTTCGGGGGCTGATACCTAGAATCAATACTGACATCGACATCACATGAATGCTGATATATCTGTTCATAATCAATGATGATGAGGTTGACAAAGATACTGGCATCAGATCTGATGTGGTCTTTTGTTGTAAACTCTGTCTGCACAATTTGCGTCAATCGCAGTGGAACGTACGACGGTTATGTTTTGAGTACGACACGGAGCCGTACGCCCTCAAGCGCGACGCTGCGATCATGGTGCGTGCACCTCTTCCCACCACTCTCCCTCCCTCCATGGCTATGCCCCCCCCCCTCTTTCCCCTCCCCTCCCCCTCTAGGGCAGGTGGCCTGGGGTTGGGGTTGGTGCTGACGATGTTGCTGATGGCACCGGCTGCCATAGAGATGAGTCGGCATAGACGTGCATGGAGATGAGACGTCATAAACGTGCATAGAGATGAGACGTCATAGACGTGTATAGAGATGAGACGTCATAGACGTGCATAGAGATGAGGCGTCATAGACGTGTTTAGAGATGAGTCGTCATAGACGTGTATAGAGATGAGTCGTCATAGACGTGTATAGAGATGAGACGTCATAGACGTGCATAGAGATGAGACGTCATAAACGTGCATAGAGATGAGACATCATAGACGTGCATAGAGATGAGACGTCATAGACGTGCATAGAGATGAGGCGTCATAGACGTGTATAGAGATGAGACGTCATAGACGTGCATAGAGATGAGACGTCATAGACGTGCATAGAGATGAGACGTCATAGACGTGTATAGAGATGAGTCGTCATAGACGTGTATAGAGATGAGTCGTCATAGACGTGCATAGAGATGAGACGTCATAGACGTGTATAGAGATGAGGCGTCATAGACGTGTATGGAGATGAGACGTGAATTGCATCACCAAGGAATAGAGTAGCGTCGAAGCATGAGTTCCTCTATGGGATGATGGTACTCTCTTCTCTCTACAGTCACGACTCCCTCTCTTTTGCTTTGGTTCTGGATTTGTGCAGTGGAAGGGCTTCCACTGCATTCATGCATGGAGGATGTGCATGGAGTGGATTCGCATGGGCCCATGACAATGGTCGAGTGTGAGACTGTATTCTTCTGAAACGCTTCACATTCACATTCACATTCACATTCACATTCACATTCGCATTTACATTCACATTCACATTCACATTCGCATTCACGGCAACGGTGCAGGGCTGAAATGTGCACACTTCCGTGACCCCACCCTCTCCACCTGTCCACGCCTCCTGGCTTGGAACAACATTTTTTGGAACGCTTTGCAAAGAGTTTTAGAAAGATTTCCAACTCTCCACACTTCACAGCTTCTTTAAACGCTACCTGCTCTGACTCCGACTCCAATCCTTGGACTCCCATGCACTCTTGGGAGAGTGTGTGTGAGTCCAAGGATCGCATTTTGACCACCTGTAACAACTTCCGGTGTTCCGTTCCATAATAATCTGACAACTCAAATGAGTTTCTACAATGGTGGAAAGAAGTGTTGCGAAGTGTATCCATGTTTCAATATTGTTCGGTCGATGTTTTGATGGCAGTGGACCTTTGTTAATTTTGGGCATCGATATTCTTGAACCCCCTCCCCCTACGGATTTCTCAGCGCAGCTTGTTAAAGAAACCACTAATGGCGGCCTTGCACGTGTTGCTGGGTTCGAGCGCGGAGGGCCTAAGATATGCCTTGTTTTGATTTTTGTCACTAGATACATGTGTCTGATTTTTTCAACACTTTTCATCATTTATTTGTCTCAATTTTTCGAATTTTGTTCTTCTTTACTCCACATCCCTGTGATCCAACCACATTATGGTCGGCGCAACACACGAAGGATTTGAGCTTTATTGTTGGGCAGGTTGTGAATCTTACTTCAAAGGCATGGTGATCAAAGCTTCTACCATTGGAAAAGGGACGGATGTCGAAGTTTCCCCCATTCTTGCAAACCTATTTTATGTTCGCCCCCATTCTAAGGATTACCTTGAGGTCACCCCCATTTTGCGGTTTCAGGGAATTCATCTCTATAATGGCAAAAATGAATGAAAAATATCTGCTTTTCACCTATATTTTCAAAAGAATTATCGCCAAATTGTGCCCATTTATAGGGTCAGCGTAGTAATATGTGAAAACATAGGGGCTGCCTGTTGATGGTAAAGAAAAATGGGCGGTTCCGGATGATCAGTAATGCGGGTCCTTTGTAGCGTTCGTCTAGAATGGCAGCGACACGTACACTAGCTGTGGGGAAAGGGGTAGCTGAGTGGTTGACTGAAAAGCGAACTCGTCAGACAGGTGCTCGTTCTCTTTTCACGTTCGTGAGAGTCATGAGTGAAGACGAACAACGTGAAGCGCGTTTCACCGAAACGGTTTCTTTCTTCACACAAACGTGTGGATGCCTCGAAGTAGTTATGACACCTCCGTGTAAAGGCGACCTGAACGATGCCCTAACTTCAGTACGACGGCGAGCGCCTGGTCGACGATCGTGCAAGCCGGAAAACGGAGGAAAAGGCGCGACATATCTTTGTGGTGGAGAACGTGGATGGACGATCGAACGGCATTGAAACTGGAAAGCTGTATCTCGTTCAAGGAACGTGTTTGTGGTCGTTTTCTGTCATCGAGCAGCGGTGGATGCCACGCAGAACTTCACGCTGAAAAGTCCGCCGGTTCAATATGCCCTCTTTCATTTCAACAACGAGATCCTGAGAGCCAAGGCGACTGTAAGTCGAGGTTGAGGATTATGAAGGATGACATGATCATTCAGGCGAGCGAGCCCGACTGGCGGCGGATGCAGCGTGAGTCGAACGGGACCTAGAATGTTGTTGGAAGCGCGTGGCAGGCGTGCCCCATCAGAGCGAAGAAGGGGGAAGAGTCGACTTGCCCAACACCTGCCACCCCTCGCCGCATTCCAACTTTTCGGCCTCATTTGGGGGAGGTCTCAATCCCCCAACGTATGGGCGGATCCCCCAATCAAGGAGAGCTACGGGGACGCCACCTGTAATCAGGATGTCGGTCCGGATGTGCCGTCGCCGAATCCCACCGACGTAAGTCTCGTCCTATTGTCTTCGTCTCCCACCGGCTTGAAAACAAGAAGCAGACGTACACGATCGCGTCCATCTGCTCTCATACGACAACGCCATTGCCGTACAACCGCGCGGCTGATTCTCGGCTCTTGTGCTGCCTGCGCAGCACGCCCCAGCTCGAGCACCCTCCTCTCGCGCCTACTCTTCGCGTTCCGCGCCGACGCATCGGGCGTACAATTTGTGGCCACCACAGAACTGTGCCTCTTGCACGGGGAGGCGAGACCTGCGCTTGGGGAAGAGGGCAGCAACGAGGAGAGGCAAGGCAGCATCACTTCCGGAGCCAACGCTGGGGCCAAACGAAGCTCGCAAACGTCCTGCTCGAGTGGCGCCGTGCCGAACGGCCGAGCCGCGCATGCTGTAGGAAGGATCCAAGCAGCTTCGGACAAGGACNACATTGTGCATTGCCGTCGGTGGCCCGAGCCTTCACCTGCATCTGCATCGGCATCTGCATCTGCATCTGCTTCTGCATCGGCATCTGCTCCGGGAACTCTGCCAGTGCACGTGCGGCGGCAAACACGAAGGAACTACATGGGGCGGCGCGGAATGGAGCCGCTCGCGATTCGTGAACGAGCAGCAGAAGCATTTTCGGTTGCGCGGAAGTTACTGGCAATCCTGCCGCTGCTTGTGCTGCTGTCGATGTCGCTGACGCCGTTGCCATGGCAGTACACATGCCACGCAGCGTTGCTGACACCTGCAGTTGAACAGACGCACAGCGGCCACGACAACATTGTGCAAGGTGAGTCAGTGTGGAGTCGCGGATGGTTGAGTTCCAGACGCAAGAGCTGTGAACTCTTGCGATCTTAAAAGTGTGAACTCTTGCGATCACAAAAGTGTGAACTCTTGCGATCACAAAAGTGTGAACTCTTGCGATCACAAAAGTGTGAACTCTTGCGATCACAAAAGTGTGAACTCTTGCGATCACACAAGTGTGAACTCTTGCGATCACAAAAGTGTGAACTCTTGCGATCACAAAAGTGTGAACTCTTGCGATCTAAGAAGGGCGGACCGGTGAGGCTCACACCCTCAGCGCAAGAGAACGGAAATCCCAGAGTAGCATATCACAGTGCATGCGAAAAGGCATGACAGCTGCGGGTTGCTGCTGGCTGTCGTGTCGCCTGCTCACTCAAAGCGCTTACGCCTGCTCACTCAAAGCGCTTACGTCTGCTCACTCAAAGCGCTTACGTCTGCTCACTCAAAGCGCTTACGTCTGCTCACTCAAAGCGCTTACGTCTGCTCACTCAAAGCGCTTACGTCTGCTTACTCAAAGCGCTTACGTCTGCTCACTCAAAGCGCTTACGTCTGCTTACTCAAAGCGCTTACGTCTGCTCACTCAAAGCGCTTACGTCTGCTCACTCAAAGCGCTTACGTCTGCTCACTCAAAGCGCTTACGTCTGCTCACTCAAAGCGCTTACGTCTGCTCACTCAAAGCGCTTACGTCTGCTTACTCAAAGCGCTTACGTCTGCTCACTCAAAGCGCTTACGTCTGCTCACTCAAAGCGCTTACGTCTGCTTACTCAAAGCGCTTACGTCTGCTCACTCAAAGCGCTTACGTCCTTGTGAGCAGATGGAGGCAGTGATGGTGATGTGTGGCGAGTCGCGGACAGCTCGAGGAGCTCTGGAACTGACCAGAGGACTGCTTTGGGCTAACTGTCCTGTTTTTTGCACGCAGCGTTTGGTTGAGATTGATTGCAGCCTCCGTTTGTGGCCGCAAAGTGGCGGCTTGTGCTGGCCTTCCGAGCAATGTCAAGCGGTGCCAACGTTTTGTTTTTTGTTTGTTTTTTGAGCATCCAGTGCTGCTGTGCCTGAAGCATCTGAGCCTGTTCTGCATACTCCCAGCCAATGAACTAGGCACTTAAGCGGCAGCACAGGGATGGAATGTCCGCGGACTCATTGGATCAAACCTGCGCTGCTTTGCTGCCCACTCTGTTGGTGTGCACCACTAAGGAACAGCACTCGAGGGTCGCAGGAGGTTCTCTCGTTCCGTAGTACGAAGCGAGAGGTTGTCTTGGACTGCAGGACAGTACGAGAGAACCTCTTGCGCCGTCCTGCGGTACAAGAGTTTCTGGATCATGCGGCGCGCAGCTGACCCATTATACACATATAAAGTGATGAAAAGAAGGTAGGGCATGAACGAATTCCGAGCATGAAAGTCGATGCTTTGTAGTTGAGCCATGGATACCATGAAAAACCATCAATGCAGCCTTTCTTTGACATCCATGACATGCAAACTGCCTTTGGGGAAATTCCGCAAGTGCCAGAGGTGTTGTCTTAAAAATGAGCAAACATCAGAACACGAAAGAAAGATATGACGCTTTCGGAGACAAAAGGTGTTCAGCGAGAAAAAAAGGATTGGGGTGTAAAAGCGGCAAACAGTGGATGGTACTTTGAGAGCAATGTGGCCAACCATCGCCACCAAACTGGCCGGTAAGATTTGCAAATTTGAGGTTCACAGCTCCAACTCCTCAAGGGTACGAACTGAAGCGAAAAATGCTCAAGATGTGATCCGCATTCACTGTGATGCAACTGCCAGCGAGGCACGACCTTGCATTGCTGGCAAGTCAGTGATTACAAAACGTAGTGTGGGCTGACGGAAGAGCATGCAGCTTTGCGATGTGAACTTGCGCCACTGATTTTCTGATCTTCCTCTAGCTTTTCTGTTCACCTTTCAGAACGGAAATGATTAACCGAAGCAGTCGGCAGGAAACCTTATCCATTGGTATGCCTTCCACCATGTCATCCTACAATGCCGCTGCCCACGCACTTGAAGGGACCCGCGCAAGGAGTTTTGCTGAGCTATCCTCCGCCACATTGAACAATAGATCACCGTGAGCTGTGAGGAGCAGTGCCCATGCGAAATCAGTCACAGACAATCTTGAAGCGCAACAGTGACCCCGTAGTGCTCAGACGTCCATTTGCTTTTGGGTGGCGGTCGACTCCATGATCTCGAATGCCGCTCTCTACGCACCATCACGACAGTGGCAGCATGTGCACATGTCTTTCCTTTCGTCCCTCCTTGACTTTTGGCTCATCCTTGCACTGCTTCACTACCCACTCTCGAATTTTGTTTGCAGTCTTCACTTTTGTATGTGCTCTTCAGTTTTGTTTACACTCTTCAATTCTGTTTGCACTCTTCACTCTCTTTCGCCTTCCGCAAGCGCAAGAAAGGCCAACACCGCCTGAAATGTGGAGAACATGGAAGTGTTTCGGGGCAAAAGATATAGCTACTTTCCTCGGCTTCCTATGTCCTTGTGCCACTTGACAATTCTTCAGCGGCCAGTTGAATGCTCGTCAGGCATGACATGGCAACCTGTCCATCCAAGCCGACTTCCTGTGGCTGCCATTCCCTGCGCTGCAGCCGTCCGAGGGAGGCCAGTCCTCCTGGCCTCCTTCGGTGCTCCACGCTCCCCGCCCCTCCCCCCCCCCCTCCCTCTTGAAAGGCTCCATGAAACAGTGAATTTAAACATCTTTTGGCAACCATCATTCTTGCTTGTCATGTTTCTTGCTGCTGCGGTGCAGATCTCAGGTTGGGACCGGCACCAATGCTGAACGACTTTCCGGCGCCGACGTCAGCCTCGCGCTCCACTGCCATCGCTGCAGCCGTCGCCGCCACAGGCAGAGCCGCGGCGGCACGCCTGAGTGTGAACCCGAGCACACGGGCGGCGTCAAAGGCATTCTACTGGAAGTACTATGCCGCAAGAAAGCCCCCGGTCAGCTGGACAGGGTCCCAGGCAACGTGCGCGGCCGGCACGACCTCTCCCGCATTTCGACGCGCCGTGCTACTCCGCGTCAACTACTTCCGTGCCATGGCCGGCGTACCCGCAGGCGTCACGCTCAGTGNTGAAACAGTGAATTTAAACATCTTTTGGCAACCATCATTCTTGCTTGTCATGTTTCTTGCTGCTGCGGTGCAGATCTCAGGTTGGGACCGGCACCAATGCTGAACGACTTTCCGGCGCCGACGTCAGCCTCGCGCTCCACTGCCATCGCTGCAGCCGTCGCCGCCACAGGCAGAGCCGCGGCGGCACGCCTGAGTGTGAACCCGAGCACACGGGCGGCGTCAAAGGCATTCTACTGGAAGTACTATGCCGCAAGAAAGCCCCCGGTCAGCTGGACAGGGTCCCAGGCAACGTGCGCGGCCGGCACGACCTCTCCCGCATTTCGACGCGCCGTGCTACTCCGCGTCAACTACTTCCGTGCCATGGCCGGCGTACCCGCAGGCGTCACGCTCAGTGCCCCTTTCAATGCAAAGGCGCAGCAGGCTGCTCTCATGATGAGCGCCAACAGCGGCCTCTCCCACTCGCCAGCCCCGTCCTGGCGGTGCTACACCAAGGCTGGGGCAGATGGGGCGGGGAGCTCGAACCTGGCACTTGGGGTGGCCGGGTGGGAGGCGATAACTGGGTATATGGAAGACCCAGGCTCGGGCAATGAGGTGGTGGGACACCGGCGGTGGATTCTGTACCCGAACACGAGGCAGATGGGGACGGGGGACGTGCCAGTCTCGAGGTCCGGTTCGGGTTTCCCGTGGTTGGCCAACGCTCTGTGGGTGTTTGACGTGGCCAACATGAGGACCCCCCGGCCGGCCACGAGGCACTCGTTCATTGCCTGGCCTCCTCCCGGGTTTGTTCCGTACACCATAGTCTTCCCCCGCTGGTCTTTCTCTTTCCACAAGGCCAGTCTTGCGAACGCAAGGGTAACAATGTTGCGGAACGGGATAGTATTGCCTTTGACACGGTACAATCCGGTCGATGGGTATGGAGACAACACTGTAGTTTGGGAGCTGGCCAGCATTCCCAAGCCTTTCAGGGACACTCGATACACCGTGACGATCACAGGTGCAGTTGTCAATGGGCAAGCCAGACGGTTTTCGTATGTAGTGACTGTGTTTGACCCGGCCAAGTGAGAGCATGTGGACGCTTGGAAAGTTGAGGACTTTTAAACACCAGTTCAATCATTAAGAGCCCCCCCCCCCCCCCCCCCTCCCCACTTTCAGTAGCCTGCCATGTTCCTCGTCTAATGGGATTGTCTCATTCTCTCCTCCTAGACGGGGGGCATGCTTCCGCTCAGTCTCCTGATGAAGGAATGCTCACCCCACACCAGGACGTCAACGATACGTCATCCCTCATTATCAGAGCACAAGGGGTGGAGCATTAGTTGACTCAAAACTGCAGAGGACAGAAGAGCAGGTTTCTCTGAGAAGGATTTCGAGGGGTTAAAGAGGGACGGGAGAAGAATGGTGAATTTGGTCACTCTGACCGAACTGTTTCGTATTGAGAGGGTGTTTGTCAGTGCTCTACTTGACACAATAGACTGATCATATAGCGAACCATTGCCTCACTTTCATAGGTGCGGACATACATGTAGTTAGTGGAATGACGTGAGGGGGAAATTGGAAATATTTTAGGGCATGCAGGCCCATGCAAATACATAGGGGCGCCGACAGGTAGCCGCACTGGGCCCCGTCACCCCTGCTGAAACCCAAATGAGTCGACAGGGAGAACACAAATGGAAAACCTAGGCAGCAGGTTGGGGCAGCAGCGTTGTTGATGCAGCGTGCGGGCTTCCACGCTCGTTGCTTAAGTCAGCTGCCCCCTCAGTCTGCTGCTCTAGAGTCTAAAGTCTGGAAGCTCTGGGTTTGTTACTCAAAAACGCGCGCGCCCGAGTTAGCGCCAGAAAGCAGCTAAAAACTGAAAGTAACTGGTTAGGAATGAAGAATGAGCAACAATGGGAGACCCCTCCAAATTCTAGCTCCCCCCCACTAGTGTAGAAGTTGTTACTCAGCTAACCAGCCAATCAGAAAATAGCTGTGGACCTATTTTCTGGCTGGCAGGGTTTTCTCGGTGAGCCCTGCCAGACGCCCAACAGCCCAAAACCCGGGCATCGTCCGTTTTGCCCGAAAACTGGACCATACCATAATACCGACGCTGCGAACGCAGTCGTCCGGTCAGAATCAGCTAGAAAAATAGTAGCAAAGAGTTATGGCTCCCCGAACCCAGGCAGTGCCTACGGTGGTCCATGGTGCCGAACAGGCCCATACAGCATGCAACAAGGACCCTAGGCACAGCATGACGATGCAGACGCGACGGGACGCGCTGGACGCATGCAGACAGGAATTGCGGTGGCAGTGACCGCCGGCAGCACGACCGCCGAGGAGGCCTGCCGATGGAGCTGAGCACGTTGTCAGAGAGAGGAAGCTCCAGCGAACTGCGAGTAGACCTCAGCGTGCGTCGGCTCCACCGGATGACGCTCCATCAGCGTCGAGTCTCGCCGTCAGTCATCTGCACGCCGATGTACACAAGCCGGGAGGACACAACAGAGCACAATGAGGGATCCCCCATGACTCACAGGCGCAGTGCACATGGGCGGGCAGAGAAACGGTCAACGTCCAGACTCCCCCAAGGTACGCAGAGACGTAGGCAGGGACAAAGAGGGCAATTCACGGACGCACGCCGACTGAACTCACAGCCTTCTTGAACGAGTCCCGCCTCAGTGCCTTGGTCAGGAAGTTAGCCAGCTGTCGTGCTGTCTCAACCCACACGATGCTGATGTTGCC